>APFE030085175.1:26534-52048 GCA_000404065.3 Pinus taeda
AAAATAGAGAGGCAAGTGTCAGAGGGGAAGCTTCTGGAAGATTCCATGATCTTCCACCTCGCATTTTGTCCCTACCATTTGTCCATTCCCGACCATCGCACCCTACAGAGGAGCAATTCAGTATGCATCGTACCTTGTACACTGGGAAGGCGATATGCATCGCACCCTCTACACTGGGCTTTCAGTATGGTCTAGTTTTGACGATTTATGAGCAGTTTTCAGTGGAGAACTTCTGGGAGATGATGTAATCAAATGACCTTGTTCCTTTAGGCAGTGAAACAACACTTTTAGGGACTTAGGAGCCCTCAATTTATGGACATTTATGATTGGGGTTGAGTGCCCAAAAATGTCTATAACACCTCTTCAAGGGGACAACCTCCTTTTACATCATATAAATGAGCAATTCTTGGATGATTCAAATGACAAGACCTCCTTGGTATATATAAGAGTCTAAAGGGTCAAAATATAACTAGGGTCTACATAACAATAATAATGTAAGGGCACAACACTGAAAATATTGAGTTTCTATGGGGCACAACAATAACAATATGGGGGCTACACTAGTATTATAGGGACCTAACACTCCATTACAAAAGCATTTGGTCTTCATTTTAGAGGTCTATTACATGCACACTATTGATTTAGGAAAGACAATATTGATTTGAGTAACACAATCTGAGCCTCCTTTTAACCCTATCAATCATTAATGATAGTCATAACTTATATTCATCTCAATGAAGCAATTTCAGCCTGGTAAGACATATAATACTAACACAAACATGAGGTACGTTTGAGCAATTCAAGTGATATCCTTAATGCATATCCAAGGGATACATTATAATGTTGTGTGGATAGAATATATGTCTAAGAACTATGTGTTATTCCTTCTTGTTTATGGTGCATAAATCTACAACCCTTTTAAATGTTTGAAGTTCTAGTACTTGGTCCAATTTTATAGAAGTCTAATCTGGTGGGAGATTCAAGCAATTATTCTTAGTGACTCATATCTCTGTAAGGTATTAATGTGTTGAAGTTCAACTTTGGTGATTCAATTTCTTATTCTCATGGTCAGTGCACCAATCTCAGTAAGGTGTTAATGTGTTGAAGTTTGAATTTGTGACATATCATTAAAGCATCATCACTGATTCAATTTTCTAAAAGGCTATAACAGATGTTGGTTAGCATTGACTAATTACGTCGTAAGGCGTTTCCCTCTAGGAAGAACTCCCTTAGCTGCCACTCTGCACTATTTTTCATTGCCAAATCCATTATTTCACAATTGAACAATTTCCTGCCATCAGATTATAACAATTAGGAACTCCCCCTCCCACCTTAGTAGTCTAAACCAATATCTGCAATATGGGTATTTCATTTCTAATTAATTTTTTTCAATCAGGATTTTGAATGGAATGTTAGACATACACAAATAATGGACAACAAATTAGGATAAGCATTAATTGCATTACTATTCACAATGATACACATTTATAAAATTCTAGTGACCCTTGGTTTCATATTCCAAGTGGTCTCTTGGACTTCCTTTGACTATTCAACTTCCACGACAACCATTAGATGATTAGGTGTCCAACATTCCCCCCTTAATCCGAAGAGGTATATACGATTCCAAGAAGAGATATCTAACACAAAAACACAACAATGCATGACAACAATAAGTTGAATGTGCTCTCTGAGATGATGGCATAAGGTGGTGGTTTAAGTATGAACACCAACACTAGAACGCTTATTGTGGTTCTCGAAAATCTTCCAAATATGGCAAGAGGCTGAAAATTTCTGCTAGAGGAAGTGTCCCTAAGACTTTGGAGGAGTCTTTTAATATGGAAAATGGAGGTCTATAACTTGCAGTGGTTTAAGGATGACCAACAACTCTGGAACGCTAAATATAATTCCTGAAACTCTTCCAAAACTGGCAAGAATATGAATCATTCTCCTAGAGGAAGTGTTCCCAATTATTTGAAGAGGAAGAAGCTCAAATTGAAAATGGAGGTCTCAACCCCACATAAATGGTTTAAGGTTGACCACTAACCAAAGGCATGCTTAGGGGCATCTCTATCTCTGGCTACAACTCTAAATATGGTATGGAAAGTTGTGGCTCATGCATGCTTTATGTGGCTTTGAAGCTTGTATATGACAATCACTTCCCCCTCATCAAATACAAGGTGTGAAATGGCATAAAATCAATTGCAAGACAATTCAATACTCTAGAAAAAGTTCTGACATATGACTGAAATATCTTCGTGGTTGTTGAAACCCGTTGCTAAGAAGCAATCCATCCAAGGTGAATATTTGTTCTTGCAGGATGCTTGTTTTGGAAGCATATGTTTGAAGAATGAGTGGTTTTATGAAAATTCTCACATGAATGAAGATAAAAAAAAAAAAAAGTGACATTTCATATGGCCAACTCAGTGTCAATGTTGGCATTTAACAATTTGTTGTGGTTGTTGTAGAAGAGGACCAAATAGTGGAACAACTGAAGGTGAATTGTCATGAAGAAACCCAACACTTTGAAATTGAATGGAATTGGAATAGTTTAGAACATGAAGGGACACATCCTTGTCATATCCAAGACCTGTTCTATGCTTGTTGTTAACAAGCTCTTCCCAAGGTCTGATGATTGGCTTGGGAAGTGCAAGCTGAATTTTTGCTTTCGCATGCAAATTTGTTGTTGCACTAGGCACTGAATGTGAATCAACCTCAACCTTACTGATTTCATCACTTGCTCGTTGTTGATGGATGTTTATTTTAACCTTGAATAGAGGATTATTTTGAGTAGAAAATAATTTAGAATGACAAATTCGTTGAAGCTCATATCGCTAGAATTGAGATTCTAGTTGCAAAAAATCAATCTTTTCTTGTACATTATGCAGGTAGGTTTGAATGTCATAGAGCATGTCTTTATGGAATTTTACCATCCCATCAACAATGGAATGCATCAAGGTATTTAGTAACTCTAATACATTATAGATTCGAGCCATTTATCAATCTCAAGAATCGAAAGCTTCAACTAGAATTGCACTACTATTTACATAGAAGCATTGTGCAATTCCACAAATTATAATCCCACCAAAGAAATTCACCTTAAATTCTGCTTGATTTTGCCAAAAAAAACCATTAACAATGTTTGGATGCTTATTAATAAAATATGGTTTCCTTACTTGAGATGAAGGCAAAATATCACTCAATTGTTGAAATTATAATTTCAACTAGAGTGAACAGTTGAACAGCAACAGCTACTTTACTTATTTGTCCACATCCGACGCCCCACTGCCATTACCGTCTTTTCACCGTTTAACTATTTTTGTGTTCCCGAAGGAAGAAGATCAGATCTACCGCTGAGCCATTAGTTCTAAACAACCGTATTGATGAGCAGAATGGCTGAAAGTGAAAAGAACCAGCCTCGAGCCGGCCTCAGCATTTATCAGTTATGGGTTTCCACACAACCGACTCAAGAAGCACAGCAGAATGTCAGAAAGATTAGATTTCGTTCATTATGAGCAGCAGATTGCAGCAGAGACTCTGTCAGAGAGTTGAAGTGGTTGATGGATTGTTATGACCCCTAATGCACTATATATGTGTAGAAACAGCAGTGTAGAAGAGAAAAAGAGAGAGAGTAGAGGAGAGCATGCAGCAGCATGAAGAAAAATGCTTCCAGAATAGTGAAGCGCACATCAGTGCAGATTTGAATGTAATTTGTTTTGTGATTGTTTGTTGTGAGAGAGGGTAGAAACGCAATAGCACAGTTTTTGTTGTTTGCATCTGAAATGCAAGTGAGGCACAACAGCAGTGCGGTTGTAATCAATGAAGGGAAGCACACAGCAACGAGTGCAGTGATAGATAGAGTTTCTGAGACAGCAGTGCTGAGACAGAGCGCTAAGACAACAGTGCTGAGACAGAGTTTTTGTAATGGAATATGCAGCAGCATAAATGTATTGAAATTTTACACACAACAGTGTAAAATTTCAAAGCAGAGACAGAGTAAATTTATTTGTGTGGAACTGAAGCGTTCCTTGGAGAATCCCTATGTTAAGAGGAAGATGCTTTTCAACATAAACAGTTAGAGAATCCCTCTGTTAAGAGGAAGATGCTTTTTAGCATAGACAGTTGTGAAATCCCTCTGTCAAGAGGAAGATGCTTTTCAGCATAGACTAGTGAATCCCTCTGGATAAGAGGAAGATGCTCTTCAGCATAATCTCTTGTGAAAATCCCTCTAAGTGAGGAAGATGTTTTTGTAACAGTTGATTTATTGTTAATGAGTACAAGTTCTTTTTTGTGTTGCTAAAACACCGTAAGCCGAAAATAGTATTGACGTCAAAACAGAGTGTTGTTGAAACACCGTAAGTCAAAAATAGTCTTGACGTCAAAACACCGTTGCTGAAACACCACGATCGGCAAGTGACAAAATTACGTTGCAATTTTTTTTGTTTCCGCTGTGTTAAAACAGAGCATTGTTCTGTTCTGTTCATTTGTTCTGGAATTATCAGAAATTCCCAAAATCAGAGTATCACTCTCTGTTCATATTTTTTTGTTTCGGAATTTATCAGAAAATTCCCAACAGTGGTAACAGAGGATTTTTCCACTGTATTTTGTTTGGAATGACCAGAAATTCCCGACATGGTATCAGAGCTTGTCCAGGTTCTTTGAAGACGTCAAAGAAGCTGAAAGAAGGTTTCTTGCTGCAGTAGCTTCTCCAGCAGAGTGAAGACTCAGTTAAGAAATATTCAAGGGTATTTCTCAAAGTTCTTTTTCTATGTTACTATTGAAGACAGTCAATGATTTTAGATACTCAGTCAAATGGCGAGGTCAAAGAAGAAAGTCATCAATCCTGCTAAAAATGTGTCTCCCTCTACTACTAAAAGAGAAGATAATCAACTTGAAAGCTTTCTATTTGAGGCCCCAAGGTTCAATGGGAATTATTATATATGGGAAGTAAAAATGAGGACTTACTTACAGTCTCAAGGGATTGAAATCTGGGAATCAGTGATTGATGATAGCAGGATGGATAGAGAATCCGAGTACAATGCAAAAGCAGCAAAGATAATCTTAAATGGATTGCCTGATTCTGTAAAGAAGAATCTAGGAAAATATTCATCAGCAAAGGAAATATGGGACAGAGTTCATGACCTTCACGCAAAGGGAGCACTGACAATGACCATCAGTCAAGAAGGAAATTCTGAACCCATCATAGAAGCTGAAAATGAGAAGGTTGACCTCATCAAGCTTCAAGTACAAGAAAGGGATGAAGAGTTCACCAAAGCTTAAGAAGGAACTTGAACAAAGCAAAAGGAAGCGTCATGAAGAAGTCGTATCCATAACAAATCAATTGAATAAAGCAAAGAAGCAGGAAGATATCTTGTCAAGTCAACTTGAACAAAGGCACAAGAGAGTGAACAAACTTGTAGAAGAGATTGGACAGTACAAGGTAGAGGTCTCCTCCCTTAAGTCTCAATTACAAGAAGCCAGGAAGCAGGGACAAGGAGCTGAAAAGGAAATGGAGAGCAGTCAAGCAAACAATGAAGAAATCTCCAAAATGAAGTCAGATATCATCTCCCTTAAAATCGTAGCAACTGAAGCTACTCGTAGCAAGGAATAAACTGAGGAACAACTTACAAAGAAGAATAATGAGTGTGAAAGATTAGAAGAAGAAATTTTCCTCCTCAGAAAAAGGTTGAAGGGATGATCAAAATCATGAAGAGCTCTCAAGCCTTGGATGACTTGCTCAGCTATCATAGATCTCCATCTGATAAATCAGGACTCGGGTATGTAGGTGAACCCTCAAACAAGAATGAAAATGCTTTAAGCAAAGGAGATGTGAAGAAGGCAAAAATAAATTGTGATGCTCCTAGTTCCAGCAAAGGCAAGGAGAAAAATCAAGGCTACAATAGAAGAAATCCTACTCCAAGTAAAAAACCAGCTCCAAGAAGAAATGTTGATGATGTCAAAGAGGCAGGAGGCAATGGTTATCATTAAAGGATCTCAAGGCAGAAAAGCTTTAGAAGTACATCAAGGAAACCACCATCTACCAGGTACCAGAGTTCATTTTTTGGTTATTGTTATTCTTGTTCAAACTTTGGTCATATGGCAAAAAACTGTGGAGCATTTCATAGAGATAGATGTTATGGTCTCCAACAACCTCCAAGAAACAATTTTACAGGAAGAAATCATGAAATCTTATTCATGAACAATGTAGAATGTTTCAAGTGTCATAACATTGGGCATATGGTACATGATTGTAACTTAACATGGGCTCCTATGCAAGCTAGACCCACGCAAAAGAAGAAAGTTACACAAGTATGGAGAAGGAAGGAAATACAGTCCGAAAGTCCTTCGAGCTCCCTAGCCAATCTAAGTTTCTTTTGAGAAGACTTTGCCGAAAGAAGATGATGCATACACTTAGGGGGAGCCTGTAATTTTTGATCATTACTGGTGAATTATATTAACAGTGATTATTTGATGAAGATCTTCTTATAGGGGAAAGATATGAAATTAAATCTGCCATAAAAGTAGAGAAGAAAAGGTTGCAAGATAGCTTGGAGATGCAAAGATTGTCTTGCCTGAGACAGAGAGAAAGAGGATATTACATTATTGGAGCGCCTAAACACAGCAGTGAAAGCGATGAAAGGAAGCTAATACGAATAGGCAGAAAAATTTTGAGTTTTTAAGGAAACGTCTGGGTATGACTGATAACCCAGCAGTTGAAATTAAAGGGGAGTGTTGAAATTATAATTTCAACTGCAGTGAACAGTTGAACAGCAGCAGCTACTTTACTTATTTGTCCACATCCGACGCCCCACATTTATTCCTGTTTCTTTTAAGCCACCGCCATTACCGTCTTTTCACCGTTTAACTATTTTTGTGTTCCTGAAGGAAGAAGATCAGATCCATCGTTGAGCCATTACTTCTAAACAACCGTATTAATGAGCATAATGGCTGAAAGTGAAAAGAACCAGCCTCAAGCCGGCCTCAGCATTTATCAGCTATGGGTTTCCACACAACAGACTCAAGAAGCACAACAGATTGTCAGAAAGATCAGATTTCGTTCATTATGAGCAGCAGATTGCAGTAGAGACTCTGTCAGAGAGTTGAAGCGGTTGATGGATTGTTATGACCCCTAATGCACTATATATGTGTAGACACAGCAGTGCAGAAGAGAAAAAAAGAGAGAGCAAAGAAGAGCACGCGACAGCGTGAAGAAAAATGCTTCCAGAATAGTGAAGCGCACAGCAGTGCAGATTTGAATGTAATTTGTTTTGTGATTGTTTGCTGTGAGAGAGGGTAGAAACGCAGTAACACAGTTTTTGTTGTTTGCATCTGAAATGCAAGTGAGGCACAGCAGTAGTGTGATTGTAATCAATGAAGGGAAGCACAGCAGCGAGTGCAATGATAGATAGAGTTGCTGAGACAACAGCGTTGAGATAGAGCGCTGAGACAACAGTGCTGAGACAGAGTTTTTGTAATGGAATATGCAGCAGCATAAATGTATTGAAATTTTACACACAACAGTGTAAAATTTCAAAGCAGAGACAGAGTAAATTTATTTGCGTGGAACTAAAGCATTCCTTGGAGAATCCCTTTGTTAAGAGGAAGATGCTTTTCAGCATAAACAGTTGGAGAATCCCTCTGTTAAGAGGAAGATGCTTTTCAGCATATACAGTTATGAAATCCCTCTGTCAAGAGGAAGATTCTTTTCAACATAGACTAGTGAATCCCTCTGGATAAGAGGAAGATGCACTTCAGCATAATCTCTTGTGAAAATCCCTCTAAGTGAGGAAGATGTTTTTGTAACAGTTGGTTTATTGTTAATGAGTACAAGTTCTTTTTTGTGTTGCTGAAACACCGTAAGCCGAAAATAGTCTTGACGTCAAAACAGAGTGTTGCTGAAACACCATAAGTCAAAAATAGTCTTGACGTCAAAACACCGTTGCTGAAACACCACGATCGGCAAATGACGACAAAAGCGATTTTTTTGTTTCTGCTGTGTTAAAACAGAGCATTGTTCTGTTCTGTTCGTTTGTTCTGGAATTATGAGAAATTTCCAAAAACAGAGTATCACTCCTCTTTGTTCATATTTTTTTGTTTCGGAATTTATCAGAAAATTCCCAACAGTGGTAACAGAGGATTTTTCCACTGTATTTTGTTTGGAATGACCAGAAATTCCCGACATCAATCCATCTCATCAAAGTTTACACATGAATGAAACAAAAGTCGAATTGCTTTAGTTGCTGGAAAATGCTCACTGTGAGATTAACATGAGAACAAATGGCTCAAAAATCGTCTGGTTAAGAGCATACTTTTGGAGATGATGCTTGGATTGTCGTAGAATAAGTGAAGCAAGCTAGCAGATTGAGAGCTTTAGCATGGAGAGTGAATAAGGCCAGTACAAAGAGGGAGTGTAGATGTTGTGAACATTTATGTGATTCCACACACATAAAAATAATATGCAAAGTATTCTTACGCTGCTGATGGATTTTTGAAATTTGATATTTGAGAAACTTATATTAAAATCTTCTCCCGTTTTAACAATATGAAAGCTAGCTATTAACATTTCTTCCAAAGCTTAGTATCATCTCTTATGCAGTCGATTTCCCTATCGATTAGGCACCAAGAAGTTAGATCATCGAAACCTTTTTTTTTTCCTTTAATTTGACTATTGTAAGTTTGTATTCTCTAGAAAATGATCCCTCCAAGGAAATTTATCAAATTCAGTTCAAGTTCTCAAGAGAATATTCACCTTAGATAACCAGCTGACATTGCAAATTCACATATTACAGTATGTTAGAGCCTTCAATTCTTCGTTGGAATAAATTTCACAATCGGAGTAGGTGACTTGAACTTGCTGCCTCTTTTTACAGGTTCATACGATTCCAATGCAGATTGGTGAAATGGTGTCCACGCCCTTCTTTGAGTCAATCATAGTGGCGTACACTAAGTAACCAGAACATCATTACACCATCGTATTTACCAAATCCACACCGTAAGAGCGCATCACAACACTCAACAACAATGGGCTCGACTCCTTCTATAGAAGTAGAGAAATCTATTTCGGCTTTCCCCTTCGTGGCTTCCTTCAATAGACATTGGAATCTACATTCAGTTGCACGTACGGCTTCCTTCTACTGAGGCGGACAAGGTGATTCCCATGGTAATCTCCATTATTGCTTCCCCTTCGTGGCTTCTCTGAGATTGACAGAGCGTAGGACGAGGCCAAGCCAACTTTCCTTTGATAGATTTACTTTGTGGTTTTCCTAATTACTTTAAACCTTAACCAAGATCTACTCCTTTGTAAGAAATTGAAAATAAAGCACAGCGGAACTTACTTTCCATCCTCCTGGTCTTGACTTGACTTATTGGCTCTTGAATCCTTCCAAGAGCTTGCAATCCTTTTCTCTGGCTATCCTTGATAGAGTATCAAGTCTTCAATGGAGCAGACTATTTTCTGAGTGATTGCAAGCCTTGGAGACTCAGCCCTTTTATAGCAGTCACAATCCTATGGCAGCCGAAATTTGGCTGTCAATTGACAGCTAAATTTCAGCGCCAATCCTAGGGTAGCCGAAACTTGGCTGTCCAGATTTCTTGATAGCCAAATTTCGGCTGTCAATAAATTTATTACTGCTATTATTTCAATCAATTATAATCGGTCCATTAACAATTATAATTGATTAACATTATTCTATATGTATTTGTATCCAAATCCTTATTTAAATACGTTTAATGCCATAACTTAATTAATCACATTATTTGGCATATTTAATCATTACATAAACGTAATCTTGATGACAGTATTTGATATCATAATCATAATGCACACATGTCCAACCTAATTATTGTAATTAGACGTCTCTAAATCCAACATCCTTGTCATCAACTAAGTCAAGAACGTAATGAATGACGTATTATGGAGTACAGGTTCAAACAACTACCATCATTGTCATCGCCAGGGAAATTTTACTCCTCAGACAAGTTCTCCTCAGACAAGTTAAAGGACCATTTTCATCTTTGTATCTTTAAGCAGAGGATAGTTTGGGATACTCATTACTTGATCGAGCATCCTCCTTGGTTTGCTCGTCAAGTGACATTTTTTTTTATTACAACCTCCACCCAACCATGATTCATGTCTCGAGTCTATGCGCTCAAAACGCAATTTATCTTCCAGGGAGAAGACGTGAGCTTCAAGGAGAGCAAGAAGTTTTTAGAATAACTTAAAACATAAATTATCAGTGCAACATGCTAAACAAGAAATATTTAGTGAAATGAAATTTACGAAATATCTATGAATATGGGTCTTTGAAGAGAGGGAATGTAACGCATAGGCTGGGGAGAAGGTAGATGGGTCAGGTTTCAGACCTGAAAACAAAGAGCATTTCTGTGTGTGAAGAGGAGGCAGAGAAAACATTAATCAGAGTAACGTTATATAATTTTTCTATAACTTACAAGACAAATACAAGACAAATAGAGAAATGATAGACAATTATCATTTAAACCAATGCAAGGCTAGCAGAATCTGAAAATGCCCAGGCCTGGATGCCCAGGCCTGGCCTGCTCTCTAATACCACCATCCAGGCCTGGCCTGCTCTCTAATACCACCTTAGACATACATAAAAAATGACCAAAAAAAATTAAGATAAGCATGGAATGTATTACTATTCACAATGATACACATTTATACAAGTCTAATAACTCTTTGTTTCATATTCCAAGTGATCCCTTTGACTATTCAACTTCCACGCCAAAGATTAGGTTAGGTGTCCAACCTGGAAATTACGGGAGATCGAGGAGGCAGTCACAATCTCAATCCATGGAAAGTACTGCAGGGAGATCAAGGAGGCATTCACAATCCCAATCCATGGAAGAAGTGTATGTGCCTGCTTTCATTGTATTGTGTGAAGGTTTATTTGAGTTGGAGGATTTTGATATGGATGATCCCCATTCCTTGCAGCCTAAAAATTCACAGACATCGGATCTGGAAGTAGAAGCTTGGCCAGAAAGGTTTCAAGACATGCAAACCGAGAGTAAGAGATAAAAGCAAGAAGATGATTACCATTCTATGGATTCTGCAACTCTTCATCAGTCAAGGTTCAATACTGATTATGTTTATTGCCAGGGGAAAGACGCATGAAAGTGGAAACTATCCTCAACTCAATTTCAATAAATCGTGATTGGAACGAGTAGAACAATGCAAAATCCCAACAATTTCTGCAAATTTTCTTGGATTTAATCTCACATCCTTAGCAATCTGAGCAAGATATACATCCCAGAGGTTTGTCACATCAAAATTTTTGCGAAAACTGTATGGGTTGCTGCTTATATTCTTCAGCTCACAATCCTCAAGTTCGAAAAATTGTTGATGCATGAGAGTGCAAGCTATTCGCTTCACACTTTCCACCTGAGCATCAAAAGCAATTCGTTTTGGTGAAAAATTGGCGCGGCAATGGGTTTGGATTTCGATTTTAAATGCACAGGTTGGCGGAGAGTTAATGCAGTCGCAGTCGACGTAACATGTAGCTGGAGAGGAAGTGATCGAGAGGGCACTGACGGACGAGAGGCTACGAGAGGTTCCGGTGACATCACACCAGTCAGAGGCAGGCCGGAATAATACACTTTTCGAGTGACTGATTTTTCTGAAAAGTCGCGTTATAGAGTACTCCTTATCTTTTACCCACAAATTTCCAAACTAGACCAGGAATAAATATGCAGATTTAATATTACAATAAGATAAACTAAAAATCACAAAACCATAACTCATTCTAATTTTTCTTTCCATACGCAATTCACTGACATTTGTAATGGAATTCACTAGAGAAATTAGTGAAGAAATGAAGTAAAACCATGTGTAGTAAGAAGGTAATGATACAGTGGTAAGAGCTTGGACAACATGATGTCAAATGCACAACATGCACCATGCAAATCTGTTACCCGACTTCAAATGCTTTTCATTGGAGTAGTTTATAATGTGACTTTTGGGAGAAAAAAAACGGTCACCCGAAAAGTGTATTATTCTGGCATGCCTCTGACTGGCAGGACGTCACCGAAACCTCTCGTCGCCCCTCGTTTGCTGGTGCCCTCTCCGTCACCTCCTCTGCGACTGCACGTTAGATTGATTGTGGCTGCATTATCTCTCCGCCAACCTGTGCATTTCAAATTGAAATCCAAAAATATTACCGCTCCAATTTGTCACCGAAACGAATTGGTTTTGATGCTGAGGTAGAAAGCATGAAAATAATAGTTTCCACTTTCATGCATCAACAATCTGTCAAACTTGAGGATTGTGAGCTGAAGAATATAAGCAACAACTCACAGTTTTCGTATTTTTTTTTACTATGGAAAACCTAGGGGATGTATATCTTGCTCTTGATTACTAAGGATGCGAGATTAAATCCACGGAAATTCACAGAACTTGTTGGGATTTTGCATTTTTCTACTCTTTCTACTTAGGATTTATTGAGATTGTGAGGTGAGTATAGTTTCCACTTTCATGTGTCTTTCTCCTGACTGATGAAGAGCTACAGAATCCATAGAATGGAAATCATTTTCTTTATTTGATCTCTTGCTCTTGGCTTGCATGTCTGAAAGCCAGTCTGGCCAAGCTTCTACCTATAAAGTCCATGTCTGTGAATTTTTAGGCTGCAAGGAATGGGGATCATCCCTATAAAAATCCTCTAACTCAAATAAACATTTACCAAACACAGTGAAAACATGCACATATACTTCTTGCATGGATCGAGATCGTGAATGCCTCCTCGATCTCCCTACGGTATCTTCCATTCAAAAACTCGATTGAAAAAATTAATTAGAAATGAAATTCCCATATTGCAGATACTGCTTCAGACAACATTATATTAAGAGGACAATTTTTTCCTTTTGGTTTTTCTCTTCTAGGATTCTAAATTGAACAAGAGATACTCTCGCTTAGCAAAAGTTACAAGAAATTCCTAATTCAGTAAATTAAATTTGAATTTTCTCTTTAATAGGTTAAGAAATTTATTGTATATCATAAATAATTATTGAGAGGAATAAATATAAAAATAACACAAATATTTATCTAGAAAACGTCAAATCTGGGGAAAAACCCAACCTAATAAGATCTCATTAGCATTGGCCGAAACTCTGGCCAATCCGACCAAGCGAGACTTCACCGTTCACCTCCAATTCTTGCATTACAATGAAGTCCTTCCAGTGTTTTATAAGCTCCATTACATATAATACTACGGGCAGAATAGTAGGGGTGCACAATACCATGTGCCCCAAAACCATCACTGTTTAACCTGGTCAACTTTGTTTACGTAACACTTCACAAACCTACTTGCCTCCTACTCTTTAAATATTTGCACTCCTACTTGTTGGAGTTAACGGATCCATGAAACGCACGGGAGTAACCTGGTCAACTTTGACTCTATCGTGAGTCAAGTTTACCTAACATTTCACAACCTTGATTGCCTCCTACTCTTTAAATATTTGCACTCCTACTAACCTGGTCAACTTTGACTTTATCATGAGTCAAGTTTACCTAACACTTCACAACCCTGCTTGCTTCCAACTCGAGACCTTTAGCTTTGATACCACTTGTTGGAGTCACTATTACCGTTACACCAAAACCCGCAGGTGTTAGTAAACAGACACATCTAGAGTTAACGGATCCACAAAACACACTGGAGCGTTGGATCAACACCGCCATTAACTGGAAGTGCAACATAATACCTCCAAAATCAAAAAAATTCGGAAACTTTGCTACACAATAAAGATTTGAAAGACTCAAATCAAGTGTTTTAGATGGAAAAAAAAAAGGCGTAGAGTGGCATTATTTTTTAGTTTTTGAATATAATGATAAATTTGTATCTGTCTATTAAGTTGTCATTCATTCGCCCATTGTGGTTTCAGTTGGATTGAGAGAAGGAAATTTATCTTTTTTGGTGCATATCGATCCTTGTTTCGGTTAACAAATAAGGAAAACATCCTTCTATAGTTTAGAAAGTAAGGTTGTTCAGTTTTTTTTGCTGATCAAGGCAAGTAGTAGTATGTGTAAAAAATTGTGACGTATCTACTTTGCATAATCAATTTTATATGCTCAAAGAAAATTCCATATTTCCCAAAAATTAAATAAATAACTATTTGATAAAAATAAAACACTTTAATAGAAGGACTAAATTTTTGGATGACAATTGAGATATTTGTGGATGGATTTTATACAAATCGTGATAAGAACGAGTAGAACAAGGCAAAATCCAACAAGTTATGCAAATTTGCATGGATTTAAACTCACATCCTTAGCAATCCGAGCAAGATATACATCCCAAAGGTTTGCCACAATAAAAAAATTCTGAAAATGTATGAGTTATTGCTTATATTTTTCAGCTCACAACCCTCAAGTTTGACAGATTTTGTCAAGTTTGACAGATTTTGATGCATGACAGTGGAAACTATTTGCTTCATACTTTCTACCTCAGCATCAAAACGCGTTCGTTTTGGTGAAAATTTGGTGGGGTAATGGGTTTGGATTTCGATTTGAAATGCAGAGGTTGGCGGAGAGTTAATGCAACCACAGTCGACGTAATGTGCAATTGGAGAGGAGGTGACAGAGAGGGCACCGACGAACGAGGGATGACCGGACGTTCCGGTGACATCGCATCAGTCAAAGGCATGCCAAAATAATACACTTTTGGGGTGACCAATTTTTCTGAAGAGTCCTATTATAGACTACTCCAAGAGGTAACAAGTACATGCAAAAATACATAAATATTTCCTGAACATTAATTTTTTAAGTAATTTATAATTAAAATACAGAAAAATATATTTAAAAATAAATAATTATTTTACTAAACATTTATTTTTTTTAATCATGAAATTTTTCTACTCATAATAACTCTTTTGAAACAAAAAATAGTGACTATTTTTTTTTAACTTTATACTTTAACAACACAAAAAGCTCTTGAATTTTATACTTTAACAAGACAAAAATAGTCGTTATGTAGCCGTTGGGGTCTCTGCTCAGTGTATTTAACTTGCGAGGCCTGATTTGTTTCTTCAACTTGTCCTGACGATGAACCACACTAGTTGGTTCAAAACGCGTCGACAAATGTCTTTTTCATGTGATTTACAGTGAAGCTCTTCTTATAGACAAAAAACTCTTGAATGGATTCATTATTACTTTTCATAAATATGGTTAATATTAATTACATCAAGCATTTATTCCTTGAAATCTTTCTACACAAAGAACGATAAATCTTTTGGTACGATTTTTTTTTCCACTTTCTCCTCATAAAAACATCTCCAAAAAATCGCATTATAGACAACTCCTATTTTTTTTGCTACTTTAAAAGTAATTATTTTTAACGTTATACTTGGACAAGACAAAAAGTTCTCGAGTTAATTTATTATAACTTCTCATGAGTGTGGTTAAAATTAATTACATCAAGCTAATGGGCAGTGAATCTATATTTAAAAGTTTTCTTATAAAAGTAGTTTATTCTATGTAAAGTCAACTCAACATGCACCATATTACATTTCTTAACGGTTATTTAAATTGGGTATATGTGAGTATGTTAAAATGTGAGGCTGTAAATTTGGATTAGAAAATTAAGTAAAGATTTTTTTAAATTCAAGTTATAGTTGTTAAATTTTAAAATAAAATTTTAATTTTAAATGTTTTAAACGAGTTTTTGATGGTGCTGAATCCATCGTAAAAACACAATTTAAATAATATTTCTAACAATTTAAATAATATCTCTGACAAATAAATTTCCTGAGCAAAAATTCCAACTGTGTTTTTGGCTCATTTTTCTTTTAATGCCCACACAGAACTCAAATATATGGCCGGCTATGTCCACAGAACTGTTACTAAACTGTAGACATGGTGAGCACTCTTTGGCGCCACCTTGATCTCGTCGACATCTACAACCTGCTCAATCTTGAACGTCCTTTTCTCCCATTCCAAGAATTTCTGCGACGAAACTTTTGTTGATCTACCTTCCACACGTTCTTCGAAAACAGTAGGAATCAAGGTGTCCCAGAATGCATTCCACTCCGACTCTTCTTCAATCTCACAACAGTTCACATCATCTAACTTCAGCTTGAAAATGTTCATTTCACGAATGTTTGCTTCGTCAGAAGCAGTCATGTAATACAAAGTTGCATTACAGGAATTACTGCCTTCTTCTTGGAGACACCTGTCATTCTCAAACTGCATCAACAAATATTCAGGGGCTTCCAAAGCATTGCTGAAAACTGTATTATATTGATTGGGATCACACGTTGCGTAAATACATATGGGAGTTCTACCATGAAAAGTTAACGGTAGGGTAATTTCAAGATATGTTGGGTGTGCCTCGCCAAGTAATTTAATTTTATTGACTAAATCATCACGAGTGTCACCCAACTGAGGTTGCCACTGGAATTGGAATTGAGATTGGGTTTCAGGTATGTCGTTCCTTGCGTGGAGCGTGCACACAGAAAAATCATCTTCCTGAAGCTCGTGGAGGTTTCTTGGGACCCATAGTATATGATAAGTAGTACAACGGCCGCCATTGTCAAAGGAGGAACAACTCAACACGACTTGAACCGCAGGCAACTGCGGGAGTTTCTTCCATCGAATGTTGCCGTCTCTCAGATCCACCACGCTCACGTCGTAAGCCGTTTGGCCGTCACGGAGGGGAGTGAAGGAATATATACGCTCGTCATTGTCATCGCGCACAAATTTTATATGACTTCTTGATTCTTCAGGGACCGCAGGTACCGGAAAATTCCGCAGAGTTCCTTCGTCGTCGCTGTAAAGCCATATGCAGAGATCGCCATGACGGAAGCTTGGAGCGTGGAAGAAAACAAGGCAGTTGGAAAGAATACGAAGATTTTGGAGACGGGCGTAATATGGAAAAGAGTGTGTCATGGCATGGGCCCACCATCGACTGAGCGGCGCAAGGGCCGGCCGCTTATACCAGGGAAATTGTGGGACCACTTCGCCCAACACAATGTCTTCACAAAGGTCGCCCTGGACTAAGTAAAAATAAAACCATAAAAGGCACGCAAATTAGAAGCAGAGAACTTAATAAAATCAAAATCAATCTATATTTCTATAATATTTTGGATTGAATACAACAAACAAGAAAAATCAATTAAAATTGACTAATATTATACGTACTGCCAGTCCCATTTTCCGACTGGTCACTAAATTCAAGTTTCCGCCTTTTCCCGGGTGAATCACCATTTATTTTACTCCTATTTTCCGACTGGTCACTAAATTCACGTTTCGGCCTTTTCCTGGCTGGATTTCCATCCATTTTCTTCTGCTTTTTACTTGCAGAAGCTTTCACTCACCAAATATTTATTGGACTCTACGCGATCCACAAATTTATCCTTCCATAAATGCATTTGAGTAGACGTGACTTTTCGTTGTGTCAATTCGTCTTTGACCCGGAACGTTAATTAACGGCAAGGACTAATTAGCTTGTCATAGGGCATTAAATGCCCTAGTACATGCAAGTTATATAACAAAATAACACAATCTTTATTTTTAATTTATGTAGCCACTGAGACCATGAGTTATTTTGTTATATACCCTGCATGTACCATGGAATTTAATGCCCTATGACAGAGTGATTAGCCCTTACCACAATTAATGGGTGTCTAATAGAGTGAGTATGGTAAAGTTTAAAGATTAGAAATATTTATTATTAAAAATTAAGTTGATTTAGTGCATCGCATTTCGGGGAAGAAATGCCATTATTAAGTACAGTTCTTGTCACATTGGAGAACGCTGATTTTCTCTCCACTAATTTTACAAAGTTGTCTTTGCAAAACTTTATGTGAAAGCATGTTTCATTCCATTTAAGGTTTACAATATTGAGAATAAGTATAACAAATGCATTTTTTCTAAAACAAAAAATATAGAAATATTGTATGCTAGTAATCAGACCCAGAGGTGCAAAGAATATCAGTAATCAGACCCACCCAGAGGTGCAAAAGAATATCAATAGGAGGAATGAGAATGTGGAAACTAATAATGAAACAAAATATATGAACAATGAAATACAATAGAAATATATGAGTTTTTATATTACCTTTTAAACAATGTAGCAGGAGGTTAAATTTAAGAAGAAAGTTACACTCGGGTAAATGTCCTAGAACAATGACAATCCTTAAGTAGTAGAGGAGTTCAATTTCTTTGGGATTTTTAAAAATGAAATGCAATAATTTAAGAAGAAAGTTACACTTAGGTAAATGTCCTAGAACAGTGACAAGTTCAATTTCTTTGGGTTTTTAAAAAATAAAATGCAATAATTTAAGAAGAAAGTTACACTAACGTAAATGTCCTAGAACAATGACAATCCTTACCTAGTAGAAGAGTTCAATTTCTTTGGGGTATTTTAAAATGAAATGCAATAAATTCTACACACCCAAATTATGAGGTATCTATCAGGTAAAGATATCTACTTTCAAAAATATTAATCTAGCCCCTATGACTCAAGAGCTAGCCTAGAGCCCTTATGTGATACACTAGATGCCTATGACTCAAGAGCTAGCTTAGAGCCCTTATGTGATACACGAGATGTATCCTCTGTTGTGCCTTATTATTTGGCTATTTTGAAAAGGTGGAACAACTTGATAAGCAACATAATCAAAATTGTTTCAAACCATCAAAACAAAATTGTTTGTAATATGTATAATAAGCATGTAAATAAAAAACCTTAAAATGCATAGAGATTGATAAAACTTGAACTTAATGTGTTTTGCAACTCTAAATCAAAAATAATATATCAAACATTAACATTAAACTTTAATAGAATTGTGAAAAATACTAAAATATTTATCCAACTTTAAAGGCATGTTTCATTTTTACTCTATGTGATAAACTTATTATTAGAATCATAACATTATAAAATAGTATGAAGTTATAAATAGTCATTATATTATTAATACAGTGGTTGTTTGATATAAAGTCAAGTTTAATAATTTATTGATTGTGTTTTGCAATTCTAAAGCATTGATTCTATTTTACTTTGCTTTTATAATGTTAAAGAGATGTAATTGATTAATTTTAAATATAACATCATACAATGATCCACTATTAAATATATTAATGTCAATAACATTACAATTTAAGATGATTTGGTTGTAAAATGTGTTTATATGAAGGAATGGATAATCCTTTTCCACCCACGATTATAGTTTTTTCTTACTATTTTCTAAAGGATGGAAATATGATTCAAGAGGCCATTGATGTCAATAATCATATTCAAGATGTCATTGATGTCCTAAATCAGAATACTAACAATGACACTGCCAAATTGGTTGACCTCAACCTCACCTCTACTTTCTTTAGTTTCTAAGGCGAGTTCTTTGAACAAACCTGTGAGATAGAGACGAATTCTCCTCTTTCACCTATAGTTGTTAACTTATTCATGGAAGATTTTAAGAGGAATACTAACAATGACACTGCCAAATTGGTTGGTCTCTACCTCACCTCTACTTTCTTCAGTTTCCAAGGCGAGTTCTTTGAACAAACCTATGAGATAGAGACAGAATCTCCTCTTTCACCTATAGTTGCTAACTTATTCATGGAAGATTTTGAGAGGAATACTAACAATGACACTGCCAAATTGGTTGGCCTCTACCTCACCTCTACGTTTTTCAGTTTCCAAGGTGAGTTCTTTGAACAAACCTGTGAGGCAGCGATGGGTTCTCCTCTTTCACCAATAGTTGCTAACTTATTCATGGAATATTTTGAGACTAAGGCCTTAGTCTGTGCTCAATTTTGCCCGAAAAAATGGAAGAGGTTTGTTGATGTACTTGTGTCCTTTGGTCCCATGGTCGCAAGAAATTGGATTTTTTTCTTAACCATCTTAATTCCCAATCAGACTCCATCAAATTCACGATGGAGGTTGAGGTAAATGGGTGTCTTCCTTTCCTTGACATCCTTCTCTATAGAATGAATGATGGTTTCGTTTCTCACAAAGTATTTCACAAAAATCTCACATGGAACAATATCTTCATTCCAGTTCTCATCATTTTTCTGATGTGAAAATTCGGGGTTATGAGCACTCTTGCCACCCATGCTTTAAGAATTTCTGATGAAAAACTCCTAGAGGAGGAAAAATCTCATCTTCTAATATTTTTTGAAAATAATGGCTATAGCAGATCTCAAGGCCTCAAGGCTTTTGAAAGAGCCAGTAAAGTTCTTAGGGTTAAGCCTTCTTGTGATGATCATATCTCTAAGGTGCAGCTCATGTTTATCTAAGGGGCCATTGACAAGATTGCCCATATTCTTAAAAAGAATTAAAGTTTCTACTTCATTCAAATCCCTTAATACCATTAGAAATTCTCTCAGATCTGATAAGGACCCTATAGACCCTAAAGACATGGAAGGGGTCTACTCGATCCCCTGTTCTTGTGGGATTCCCTATATTGGACAAACATGCCACTCCATTAACCAAAGAATCCAGGAACATGCAACAGACATTAGGCACAACCACTCCCGCTCATCAATTCTAGGTGAACATGCATAGAAATATAAGCACCATGTCTGCATTGAGGATGCAAGGGTCATTGCAAGGGTTGATCGCTTCCACCATAGGAAGCTAAGAGAGACTATTGAGATTGTGAAACATGCAAACAATCTCAATAGGGATGATGGTTGGAAATTAAGTACGAATTGGATCATGGCCCTTTCTTCTGTTAGAGATAATGGAGAATATCTTAGAATATGAGTTGGTTCACAAGACCTCAAGATAGGAATTAGTTTCTATTTTTTTGGTTATGGTTCTAACTTCCCTAAATCTATTATTACTATATTATGTGATGTACATGAACAATGTAGAGCGTTCTGCAGAGCCAAAATCTCTTGGTTCAGACTCTCTTTCGTAGAGCTGACCAGTGGGTTTTATTTTAATTAATACACAACATTGCATTTTTATCATGGTATCAGAGTCGTTGGGCTGAGAAAACCTGTTCGCTGAGTGAGGAACTTGCCAGTTGCGCCTAATGCGAAATTGTCACGTGTCTTTGAGGAAAAATCGTGAAGACCACACTATACACCTTCTGCGCATTTTCATTTTGTCAATCGTCACAGATATCAAGTATACATGCGCAAAGATCTTCGCGACTCCGTGGTGGATAAGCGCGATGACCGTGGTGAGAGAAGCCTAGAGAAGGCTATGAGGTCAAGGAAACAACAAACAACACAACAAAAAGTAGGGGTTGCGTTTTGGCAGTGGCTGCCGAGAGAAGGCTGCATCCTGGCAAAGGCTGACAACAGAAGGCTGTCTAGAGGTCGTGAAGGAAGCCACAGTGATCTGTGAGTGTGCTGTGAGATCAAATAACATTAGAGATCAGTGATCTCTATCTTTGACACAGATATAGGGTAAATCTAACATTTTTTTTTTACCTGTCAAATTTTTTTAAATTGCCAAGATGAATAATCAAATGCTTGAAGCATGCTTGAATGAGCATAACAAGCTCGATGGCTCCAAATATGCGAATTGGAAATTCAAGATGCAGACTCTGCTAGAAGTGCAGAGTGCTTGGACGATTGCAAATAGGGATGAGCAGAAGCCAGCAGCTGGATTAGCAATAGTCCCAGATTGGGAGAAGCGTGAGGGTAAAACAAGGATGCTGTTGAAGATGTCAGTGAAAGACTGCATCATACCACATATCAGAGAATGTAAATTAGCAAGCGAAACCTAGGGAATTTTGAAGGATCTGTATGAGATCAGAAATATAAATCGTCTTTTGTTCCTGAAGAGAAATATCTTATCCCTGAAGATGGAGGAGAATGAAACAGTTGTTGCCTTCATAGCAAGGATCAAAGATCTGAAGAACAAATTGGCAGACATTGGTCATACAGTAGAAGATACGGATCTTGTAACAATTACCATGAATAGTGTGACCGATGACTACCAAATGTTCATCACTGGGATAAATGCGAGAGATAAAATCCTGAAGTTTGAAGAACTTATAGGAATACTGATGCAAGAAGAAGAAAGAAGATCGACTTTGAAGCCCCAGAGTGTTGATCTTGCATTGATGGTGAAAAAGAACTTCTACAAAGGAAAAGGAAATCCACAACAGTAGAATGGAGGAAGCTCACAAAAAATACGGAAGCTCACAAAAAATACCAAATCCGACCCAAGGTATGAATCCGAATAGAAACAACTCTGTAATTAAGTGTTTTTATTGTAGAAAACTAGGTCATATAGCTAGAGAGTACAGGAAGAAGAAATATCATGAAGAACAGCAGAGGCATAAACGACATGCAGGCCATCTCACGAATGATAATCATGAGCGAAATTTCAAATTGTTCATGGTAGACCGTGATGAGAATTTTGATGCAGACATCTGGTATGTAGATTTGGGAGCATCAACACATATGACATGGAACAAGCAATGGTTTGAAGATTTTAAAGAAATCAACGACGGAGCACAAATCTACCTAGGTGATGATAGAAGTCATCAGATCAAAGGATGTGTGAAAATTTTTGTCATTTTACTTAATGGTAATGTAAGACAAATTTATAATGTTATGTATGTGCTCGGTATAACAAAGAACTTGATTTATGTATCCATGATTACAGATCAAGATCTTAAAGTTGAATTTTTTAGATCTAACTCTTATATTAAAGATATGCTAGATGGCATGAAGACAATTGCCACAGGAATTCGAACAGGAGGTATGTACAAATTGGATGTAAGACCAGCACCACTTCTAGCTTTACAACAACGGGTTTGACTACAGAAGAGTTGTGGCATCAGAGATTTGGTCATATCAACTACAATGATTTGTTGTTACTTCAGAAAAAGGAAATGGTAGGAGATCTTCTTATGTTAAAACAAGTGCATAATGATTGTGATGCATGTACATAAGGAAATGTGCATAGAGAAGAATTCCTTGTTCGAATAGAGAAGAAACAGAGAGATATACTTGAATTAGTGCACACAGATATTTGTGGACCCATGCAAACAAAGTCATTAGGAGGTGCACTATATTTTTTACTGTTTATTGATTATTACACAAAGTTTTCTTGGGTATATTTCTTGAGTAAGAAGAGTCACACATTTGAATACTTTAAGCAGTTCAGAAATATGATCGAAAAGCAAACAGGGAAGCAAATAAAAATTGTTCGCTCCGATCAAGGGGGAGAATATAGGAAGGATGAACTTATCAAGTATTGTAAAGACCGTGGAATATTACAACAATTCACAATACCCCATACTCCTTAGTAGAATGGAGTAACAGAAATAAAGAGCAGAACATTGGTGGAATGCACTAGAAGCATGTTGAGAGGTAAGAATCTGTCGAATGGTTTTTGGGCTGAAGCATTGAATACTGCGGTTTATTTGAAAAATAGGAATCCTACAAAGAGTCTTGAGTTTAAAACTCCTTATGAAGCACTATATGGATTTAAGCCTATAGTAAAACATTTAAGAGTATTTGCGTCTAAAGCATTTGCCCATATTCCAAAGGAAGACAGAAGGTTGAGTAGTAACACCTTCTGAATTGGCTGTAGACGGAGTCGGTTCAGGAATAGAAGTGTTAACTGTCACACTAGCATCAATTGTAATGTCCTTTTGCTATTGCGGAATTTCTTCTGTAGAGGCAAGGATACCAGAAATGTTCGGAGTAACCGGAGTCTCTGAGTATGTTGGAGTGCTTGCTCCAACCAACCTAGGGGACTTTGATCCAGTTAAACGAGTTCGCTTCGTCCGGAATGGTTTCGCTTCCGGAGACAACGACAGTTGACTCGTAAGTCTCTATGAACGACGGGGTTTTGATTGAATTTCTTCCACGATTGCGGATTACTTAATCAACTCAAAATAAAAAGGGAAAAATGTTTTTCGAATTAAATGAATTTTAGACGCTTTGACACAACTTGTTTTTTCAATTTTAAAGAGTCGAGAAAAAACAAAAGATGACTCTAGTCGCCTTTGATTTTTATTGAGCCTGAAGTGACAAGTGCTCAGAGGACCTTTTCCTTTAAGGAGTCTGAAAAAGAGCAAAATGGACTTCTCTGGAGATCTAGGCAGAGAGGATTACCAAACCAATCGCAAAACTGCAGAATACTTTTTATGGTACGGCAATCAATCTTCTCGAATGCTATGTTTAGTGCATTGTGATCGATAGGGCGGCAGACACAACTTCCTAAGGATAAAGGATGCAGCCTATTGTGGTCTCCCAATATATACTCGACGGTACATGGGGGCACAAATCCGTACTGGAACTTGCCGTCTCAGAGTGGAGGAATCACCCAACCAACACTGAAAACAACAGTTACTAGGTTTTACAACGCTGGAATACGTCTCTAGCCTAGACCTCTAGATGTTGTGCGTTAAGTTCCAAAGCGTTGTTAGATTCATTAAATTTATTTTAAGTTGATCTTGCTTAACAATTTGCCTTTCAGGTTCACCGTGTGATGTGTATTTAATTCCTAAAATGCAGTCTAAGATGATAAACAAACATTTAATCTTCTTTCGGCAATGAAAATCCTAGCTACTAAGGAAAGAAAATTAAGAATCTTTCTGCAAAGAGCACAAAGCACACGCTAAATGCACTGTCCTAAATCAAACCAAGCAGTCGAAATGAAAATGCACATGAATGTATTTGTTTTCAGCCTTCTTAATGTATGAATGATGATAAGAAATCTATGTGAAAATTTGAATTACTTTTAAAGCGACAGTACTCAACAAACTTCTTTTTCAAAATGAAGTGAAGTCAAGAGAGACACTTTGCGGTTTCAAAATGAAAATTACTTTTCAACACTTTAAAAACTACTAATTCAAATCATATGCAATAGTAACTATATAATTGACTATCAAGAACAATGGGATTGTCTTCTAAAACTGAAAACGACAGCTACGACACTTTCAGATCCAGAAACGACAGTTTGAATATGCTACTTTTTGCAAAAGAGAACTAAAAATGACGCACAATACATAAAAAACACTTACAATTCTTTGCACTAAGGAGGCAGAATAATGCAAGAGAAAGGGGTTTTCACAGAAGTACACTGACTACAGACAACAAAACTCCTGAATAGGACTGAAAAAAGTGAGAAACAACCACAGTCTGAAGGTAAAGTTAACCTTCCTTGACCATCGCACCTGTTACATAGTGAAACCAGTATGCAGCGCGCCTACTGCACTCGGGAAGTGCGATGCATATAGTATGCCTTGAAGGCAGGGTGCGATGGTACTAGTGCGAGACTTTAAACAAGTTTTCACTCATAGTTTGCAATTCAGTTTAGGGATTTAGGCTGAGTAAGTAATGTTCAGTGTATGTAAAACACAGGGGTGATCTAAAGAGGTTACTAGAGCCACCACTTAGGGCAATTAGATTGTTTGCAAAGCGATTGTTTAATTCATAAACATAACCCGGAGATAGACTGAATTAGCATTGATCTACTTTGCATTTGTATAACAAATGCAGTTCGAAGGCTAGCTAGCTTGACTTCAGGCTCTGTCTGTAAGTTTATAAAAGAAACAAAGATAGATAGGCTAACAAACAATCTAGTCGCTCCCCA
>APFE030085175.1:65970-96156 GCA_000404065.3 Pinus taeda
GGTGACATTGATGAAACGATCTATATGAAGCAGCCAGAAAGCTTTGTATCAGGTGATGCAGGGTCTATGGTTTGCAGACTTAAGAAATCTATCTATGGGCTAAAACAAGCATCTCGACAATGGTATTATAAGTTTCACCAAGTTGTTAGCTCATTTGGTTTTAAGTCTAACATAGTAGATGAATGTATATACCTTAAGTTATGTGGGAGTAAGTTTATTTTCTTGGTTTTATATGTAGATGACATTTGCTTGCCAGTAACGATAAGGATATGTTGCATCAAACTAAGAATTTTTTATTTAAGAACTTTGAAATGAAAGATTTTGGTGATGCATCATTTGTTCTAGGGATTGAAATACTTAGAGATAGATCTCAAGGTATTCTGAGGTTATCCCAGAGGAACTATATCGATAAGATTCTAACAAGATTTGGCATGCAAAACAGCAAACCAGGAGATAACCCTATATCAAAAGGAGATAAGTTTAGTCTGAAACAATGTCCCCAAACTGACTTAGATAAAAACCTCATGAAAGATATTCCCTATGCCTCAGCCATGGGTAGCATCATGTATGCACAAGTATGCACGCGTCCGGATATTGCGTTCATTACCGGAATGCTAGGGAGATATTTGAGTAACCCAAGTATGGAACACTGGAAGGCAGCCAAGCGAGTGTTGAGATACCTAAAGAGAACAAGGGACTATATGCTCACGTATCGGAGATCGGAACAACTCGAGGTCATTGGATATACCGATTCTGATTTTGGGGGATGTGTCGACAGCATGAAGTCAACATCAGGATACATCTTTATGATGGCAGGTGGTGCTGTGTCATGGAAGAGCGCTAAACAGTCATTGGTAGCCTCCTCCACTATGGCAACTGAATTTGTTGCATGCTTTGAAGCATCTAATCATGGCGTATGGCTGAAGAACTTCGTCACAAGTCTGAAAATTATGGATTCTATTCAGAAACCACTCAAATTATTATGTGACAACAATTCAGCAGTGTTATACGCAACCAACAACCGAAGTTCGTCAAAGTCGAAGTACATTGACATTAAGTTTTTGGCTGTAAAAGAGAGAGTGCAGAATAATGAATTATGTATAAAACACATAGGTACAGACTCCATGATTACGGATCCTCTTACTAAAGGATTACCACCCAAGAAGTTTCACCAACATGTTGCTTGCATGGGTGTAATATCTGTTTAGGATGATTAGAAAATGTGGGAGTCTGAATATGTTTTAAGTTTTGTTTTTGATGTTCTATGTAATGCAATTGTAAACATTTTTGATGATATATACAAGTTGCATTCAGTTTCAGTTTCATTATTTCTTTCTTTAAAGTTTAAATTTTTGGCCTCATACAGTAAAGTAAAGGTGACTCAATTAGAAATAGGCACGTCTAATCACACTTGCGTGTAATTTCTAAACTATATGTCCAAATCAGATTCATGTCATTCAGTTATGTTGGCAGCGTGATTTATGTCAGTTTAGTTGTGAATAAATGTGACAAATGCCGCTTAAGTCCTTTGTTAGCATAATTGATGGACGGAATTGTTTAAGAAATACGATAAGTAAAGACAGAAAAGTTGCATGCAATAAAGTTAAGGATATATAATCAAAAGGTTGCACTTGTCCATGTGGGAGATTGTTGGATTTAGAGACGTCTAATTACAATAATTAGGTTGGACATGCGTTCATTATGATTATGATATCAAATACTGTCAGCAAGATTACATTTATGTAATGATTAAATATGCCAAATAATGTGATTAATTAAGTTATGGCATTAAACGTATTTAAATAAGGATTTGGATACAAATACATATAGAATAATGTTAATCAATTATAATTGTTAATGGACCGATTATAATTGATTGAAATAATAGCAGTAATAAATATGGACAGCCAAATTTCGGCTGCCAAGAAATCTGGACAGCCAAGTGTCGGCTGCCCTAGGATTGGGGCTGAAATTTAGCTGTCAATTGACAGCCAAATTTCGGCTGCCCTAGGATTGGGGCTGAAATTTAGCTGTCAATTGACAGCCAAATTTCGGCTGCCATAGGATTGGGACTGCTATAAAAGGGCTGAGTCTCCAAGGCTTGCAATCAATCAGAAAATAGTCTGCTCCATTGAAGACTTAATACTCTATCAAGGATAGCCAGAGAAAAGGATTGCAAGCTCTTGGAAGGATTCAAGAGCCAACAACTCAAGTCAAGACCGGGAGCTTTAGAAGATGGAAAGTAAGTTCTGCTGTGCTTTATTTTCAATTTCTTACAAAGGAGTAGATCTTGGTTAGGGTTTAAAGAAATTAGGAAATCCACAAAGTAAATCTAACAGATCATCCATATAAAAATCCTCTAACTCAAATAAACATTTACCAAACACAGTGAAAACATGCACATATACTTCTTCCATGGATCGAGATCGTGAATGCCTCCTCGATCTCCCTACGGCATCTTCCATTCAAAAACTCGATTGAAAAAATTAATTAGAAATGAAATTCCCATATTGCAGATACTGCTTTAGACAACATTATATTAAAAGGACAATTTTTTCCTTTTGGTTTTTCTCTTCTAGGATTCTAAATTGAACAAGAGATACTCTCGCTTACCAACAGTTACAAGAAATTCCTAATTCAGTAAATTAAATTTGAATTTTCCCTTTAATAGGTTAAGAAATTTAATGTATATCATAAATAATTATTGAGAGGAATAAATATAAAAATAACCAGCGACAACCATAAACACATAAACACAAACGTTTATTTAGAAAACCTCAAATCTGGGGAAAAACCCAACCTAATAAGATCTCATTAGCATTGCCCGAAACTCTGGCCAATCCGACCAAGTGAGACTTCACGGTTCACCTCCAATTCTTGCATTACAATGAAGTCCTTCCAGTCTTTTATAAGCTCCATTACATATAATACCACGGGCAGAATACTAGGGGTGCACAATACCATGTGCCCCAAAACCATCACTGTTTAACCTAGTCAACTTTGACTCTATCCTGAGTCAAGTTTACCTAACACTTCACAAACCTATTTGCCTCCTACTCTTTAAATATTTGCACTCCTACTTGTTGGAGTTAACGGATCCATGAAACACACGGGAGTAACCTGGTCAACTTTGACTCTATCCTGAGTCAAGTTTACCTAACACTTCACAACCTTGCTTGCCTCCTACTCTTTAAATATTTGCACTCCTACTAACCTGGTCAAATTTGACTTTATCCTGAGTCAAGTTTACCTAACACTTCACAACCCTGCTTGCTTCAAACTCGTAACCTTTAGCTTTGGTACCACTTGTTGGAGTCACTATTACCGTTACACCAAAACCCGCAGGTGTTAGTAAACAGATACATCTAGAGTTAACGGATCCACGAAACACACTGGAGCGTTGGATCAACACGGCCATTAACTGGGAGTGCAACATAATACCTCCAAAATCAAAAAAAATCAGAAACTTTGCTACACAATAAAGATTTGAAAGACTCAAATCAAGTGTTTTAGATGCACAAAAAAAAAGGCTTAGAGTGGCATTATTTTTTAGTTTTTGAATATAATGAGAAATTTTTATATGTCTATTAAGTTGTCATTCATTTGCCCATTGTGGTTTCAGTTGGATTGAGAGAAGGAAATTTATCTTTTTTGGTGCATATGGATCCTTGTTTCTGTTAACAAATAAGGAAAACATCCTTCTATAGTTTAGAAAGTAAGGTTGTTCAGTTTTTTTGCTGATCAAGGCAAGTAGTAGTATGTGTAAAAAATTGTGAAGTATCTACTTTGCATAATCAATTTTATATGCTCAAAGAAAATTCCATATTTCCCAAAAATTAAATAAATAACTATTACACTTTAATAGAAGGACTAAATTTTTGGATGACAATTGAGATATTTGTGGATGGATTTTATACAAATCGTGATAAGAACGAGTAGAACAAGGCAAAATCCAACAAGTTCTGCAAATTTGCATGGATTTAAACTTACATCCTTAGCAATCCGAGCAAGATATACATCCCAAAGGTTTGCCACAGTAAAAAATTCTGAAAATGTATGAGTTATTGCTTATATTTTTCAGCTCACAACCCTCAAGTTTGACAGATTTTGATGCATGACAGTGGAAACTATTTGCTTCACAACCCTCAAGTTTGACAGATTTTGATGCATGACAGTGGAAACTATTTGCTTCATACTTTCTACCTCAGCATCAAAACCCGTTCGTTTTGGTGAAAATTTGGTGGGGTAATGGGTTTGGATTTCGATTTGAAATGCACAGGTTGGCGGAGAGTTAATGCAACCACAGTCGACGTAATGTGCAATTGGAGAGGAGGCGACAGAGAGGGCACCGACGAATATTTATATTTATGAAACTGTTAACCTGATTTTGTTTAAGAAAGTGCAAAATCACGGTGTGTAAATGTATATTCAAATTCAAATATAAATATTGAGTTTTTGTTGTTAAGTACTTTGTTAAATTGGAGGTTTAAAAGTCAAATCTCCTCAACGCCCTTGAGATTAGGCTTTATTTATTTGGTCTGACACACTCCTGTTGTAATATACCATATATTCAATTTTAATTCTTCATTTATTTTTACTTCAATAGTGACTATTTTTTTTTAACTTTATACTTTAACAAGACAAAAAGCTCTTGTATGGATTCATTATAACTTTTCATGAATATGGTTAATATTAATTACATCAAGCATTTATTCCTTGAAATCTTTCTACACAAAGAACGATAAATCTTTTGAAACGATTTTTTTTTTCCACTTTCTCCTTATAAAAACATATTTTTTTTGCTACTTTAAAAGTAATTCTTTTAACGTTATACTTGGACCAGACAAAAAGTTCTCGAGTTGATTTATTATAACTTCTCATGAGTGTGGTTAATATTAATTACATCAAGCTAATGGGCAGTGAATCTATATTTAAAAGTTTTCTTATAAAAGTAGCTTATTCAGTTTATTCTATGTAAAGTGAACCCAACCTGCACCATATTACATTTCTTAAGGATTATTTAAATTGGGTTAAAATGTGAGGTCATAGTTGCTCATGGAAATTTGGATTAGAAAATCAGGTAAAGATTTTTTTAAATCTAAATGTGTTTTGACATTTTTTATGATGCTAAATCCATTATAAAAATACAATTTAAATAATATTTCAAAAAAATAAATATCTTTGGCAAGAATTCAGCTGTGTTTTTGGCTCATTTTTCTTTTAATGCCCACACAGAACTCAAATATATGGCCGGCTATGTCCACCAAACTGCTACTAAACTGTAGACATGGTGAGCACTCTTTGGCGCCACCTTGATCTCGTGGACATCTACAACCTGCTCAATCTTCAACGTCCTTTTCTCCCATTCCGAGAATTTCTGCGACGAAACTTTTGCTGCTCTACCTTCCACACGTTCTTCGAAAACAGTAGGAATCAAGGTGTCCCAGAATTCATTCCAGTCCGACTCTTCTTCAATCTCCGAACAGTTCTCATCATCTAACTTCAGCTTGAAAATGTTCACTTCACGAATGTTTGCTTCGTCAGAAGCAGTCATGTAATACAAAGTTGCATTACAGGAATTACTGCTTTCTTCTTCGAGACGCCTGTCATTCTCAAACTGCATCAACAAATACTCAGGGGCTTCCACGCCTGTCATTTTGAAAACTGTATTATATTGATTGGGATCACACGTTGCGTAAATACATCTGGGAGTTCTACCATGAAAAGTTAACGGTAGGGTAATTTCAAGATATTTTGGGGGTGCCTCGCCAAGTAATTTATTGACTAAAGCATCACGAGTGTCACCCAACTGAGGTTGCCACTGGAATTGGAATTGAGATTGGGTTTCAGGTATGTCGTTCCTTGCGTGGAGCGTGCACACAGAAAAATTATCTTCCTGAAGCTCGTGGAGGTTTCTTGGGACCCATAGTATATGATAAGTAGTACAACGGCCGCCATTGTCAAAGGAGGAACAACTCAACACGACTTGAACCGCAGGCAACTGCGGGAGTTTCTTCCATCGAATGTTGCCGTCTCTCAGATCCACCACGCTCACGTCGTAAGCCGTTTGGCCGTCACCGAGGGGAGTGAAGGAATATATACGCTCGTCATTGTCATCGCGCACAAATTTTATACGACTTCTTGATTCTTCAGGGACCGCAGGTACCGGAAAATTCCGCAGAGTTCCTTCGTCGTGGCTGTAAAGCCATATGCAGAGATCGTCATGACGGAAGCTTGGAGCGTGGAAGAAAACAAGGCAGTTGGAAAGAATACGAAGATTTTGGAGACGGGCGTAATATGGAAAAGAGTGTGTCATGGCATGGGCCCACCATCGACTGAGCGGCGCAAGGGCCGGCCGCTTATACCAGGGAAATTGTGGGACCACTTCGCCCAACACAATGTCTTCGCAAAGGCCGCCGAGGACTAAGTAAAAATAAAACCATAAAAGGCACACAAATTAGAAGCAGAGAACTTAATAAAATCAAAATCAATCTATATTTCTATAATATTTTGGATTGAATACAACAAACAAGAAAAATCAATTAAAATTGACTAATATTGACTAATATTATACGTACTGCCAGTCCCATTTTCCGACTGGTCACTAAATTCAAGTTTCCGCCTTTTCCCGGGTGAATCACCATTTATTTTACTCCTATTTTCCGACTGGTCACTAAATTCACGTTTCGGCCTTTTCCTGGCTGGATTTCCATCCATTTTCTTCTGCTTTTTACTTGCAGAAGCTTTCACTCACCAAATATTTATTGGACTCTACACAATCCACAAATTTATCCTTCCATAAATGCATTTGAGTAGACGTGACTTTTCGTTGTGTCAATTCTTTTTTGACCCGGAATGTTAACTAACGAGTGTATAGTAGAGTGTGGGCAAGGGCTAACCAGTCTGCCATAGGGCATTAAATGCTTTGGTACATGCATGCCCTATAACAAACTAACACAGCGTTTATTTTTAATTTATGTAGCCACCAAGGCTGTGTGTTATTTTGTTATAGGGCATGCATGTACCAGGGCATTTAATGCCCTATGGCAGGTTGGTTAGCCTTTACCGTAGAGTGAGTATGGTAAAATTTAAAGATTGGAAATATTTATTATTAAAAATTACGTTGATTTAGTGCATTGCATTTCGGGGAAGAAATGCCATTACATTAAGTACAATTCTTGTCACATTGGAGAATGTTGATTTTCTCTCAACTAATTTTACAAAGTTGTCTTTGCAAAACTTTATGTGAAAGCATGTTTCATTCCATTTAAGTAAGATGGTTTACAATATTGAGAATAATTATAACAAATGCATTTTTTCTAAAATAAAAATATAGAAATATTTTAGGCTAGTAATCAGACCCAGAGGTGCAAAAGAATGTCAATAGGAGGAATGAGAATGTGGAAGGTAATAATGAAACAAAATATATGAACAATGAAATACAATAGAAATATATGAGTTTCTATATTATCTTTTAAACAATGTAGTAGGAGGTTAAATTTAAGAAGAAAGTTACACTCAGGTAAATGTCTTAGAACAATGACAATCCTTAAGTAGTAGAGGAGTTCAATTTCTTTGGGCTTTTTAAAAATGAAATGCAATAATTTAAGTCGAAAGTTACACTTAGGTAAATGTCCTAGAACAATGACAAGTTCAATTTCTTTGGGTTTTTAAAAAATAAAATGCAATAATTTAAGAAGAAAGTTACAGTAAGGTAAATGTCCTAGAACAATGACAATCCTTACCTAGTAGAAGAGTTCAATTTCTTTGGGGTATTTTAAAATGAAATGCAATAAATTCTACACACCCAAATTATGAGGTATCTATCAGGTAAAGATATCTACTTTCAGAAATATTAATCTAGCCCCTATGACTCAAGAGCTAGCCTAGAGCCCTTATGTGATACACTAGATGCCTATGACTCAAGAGCTAGCTTAGAGCCCTTATGTGATACACGAGATGTATCCTCTGATGTGCCTTATTATTTGGCTATTTTGAAAAGGTGGAAAAATTGTTTCAAACCATCAAAACAAAATTGTTTGTAATATGTATAATAAGCATGTAAATAAAAAACCTTAAAATGCATAGAGATTGATAAAACTTGAACTTAATTTGTTTTGCAACTCTAAATCAAAAATAGTATATCAAACATTAACATTAAACTTTAATAGAATTGTGAAAAATACTAAAATATTTATCCAATTTTAAAGGCATGTTTCATTTTTACTCTATGTGATAAACTTATTATTAGAATCATAGCATTATAAAATAGTATGAAGTTATAAATAGTCATTATATTATTAATACAGTGGTTGTTTGATATAAAGTCAAGTTTAATAATTTATTGATTGTGTTTTGCAATTCTAAAGCATTGATTCTATTTTACTTTGCTTTTATAATGTTAAAGAGATGTAATTGATTAATTTTAAATATAACATCATACAATGATCCACTATTAAATATATTAATGTCAATAGCATTACAATTTAAGATGATCTGGTTGTAAAATGTGTTTATATGAATGAATGGATAACCCTCTTCCACCCACGATTCTAGTTTTTTCTTACTATTTTCTAAAGGATGGAAATATGATTCAAGAGGCCATTGATGTCAGTAATCATATTCAAGATGCCATTGATGTCCTAAATCAGAATACTAACAATGACACTACCAAATTGGTTGGCCTCTACCTCACCTCTACTTTCTTCAGTTTCCAAGGGGAGTTCTTTGAACAAACCTGTGAGATAGAGACGAATTCTCCTCTTTCACCTATAGTTGCTAACTTATTCATGGAAGATTTTGAGAGGAATACTAACAATGACACTACCAAATTGGTTGGTCTCTACCTCACCTCTACTTTATTCAGTTTCTAAGGCGAGTTCTTTGAACAAACCTGTGAGATAGAGACAGATTATCCTCTTTCACCTATAGTTGCTAACTTATTCATGGACGATTTTGAGAGGAATACTAACAATGACACTACCAAATTGGTTGGCCTCTACCTCACCTCTACTTTCTTTAGTTTCCAAGGCGAGTTCTTTGAACAAACCTGTAAGGTAGCGATGGGTCCCCCTCTTTCACCAACAGTTGCTAACTTATTCATGGAATATTTTGAGACTAAGACCTTAGCCTGTCGCCCTAAAAAATGGAAGAGGTTTGTTGATGATACTTGTGTAATTTGGTCCCATGGTCATGAGAAATTGGATTTGTTTCTTAACCATCTTAATTCCCAATCAGACTCCATGAAATTCACGATGGAGGTTGAGGTAAATGGGTGTCTTCCTTTCCTTGACATCCTTATCTCCAGAATGAATGATGGTTTTGTTACTCACAAAGTGTTTCACAAAAATCTCACATGGAATAATATCTTCATTCCAGTTCTCATCATTTTCCAGTGCGAAAATTCGGGGTTATGAGCACTCTTGCCACCCGTGCTTTAAGAATTTCTGATGAAAAACTCCTAGAGGAGGACAAATCTCATCTTCTAATATTTTTTGAAAATAATGTCTATAGCAGATCTCAAGGCCTCAAGGATTTTGAAAGAGCTAGTAAAGATTCTAGGGTTAAGCCTTCTTGTGATGATCCTATCTCTAAGGTGCAACTCATGTTTATATAAGGGACCATTGACAAGATTTACCATATTCTTAAAAAGAATAAAGTTTCTACTTCATTCAAATCCCTTAATACCATTAGAAATTCTCTCAGATCTGATAAGGACCCTATGGACCCTAAAGACATGAAAGGGGTCTACTCGATCCCCTGTTCTTGTGGGATTCCCTATATTGGACAAACATGCCATTCCATTAACCAGAGAATCCAGGAACATGCAACAGACATTAGGCACAACCACTCCTGCTCATCAGCTCTAGCTGAACATGCATAGAAATATAAGACCATGTCTGCATTGAGGATGCAAGGGTCATTACAATGGTTGACCGTTTCCACCATAGGAAGTTAAGAGAGACTATTGAGATTGAGAAACAAGCAATCAATCTCAACAGGGATGATGGTTGGAAATTAAGTAGGAATTGGATTATGGCCCTCTCTTCTGTGAGAGATAATAGAGAATATCTTAGAATAGTGAGTTGGTTCACAAGACATTAGTATAGGAATTAGTTTCTAGTTTTTTGGTTATGGTTCTAACTTCCCTAAATATGTGATTACTATATTGTGTGATGTACATGAACAAGGTAGAGCATTCTGCAGAGCCAAACTCTCCTGGTTTAGACTCTCTTTCATAGAGCTAACTAGTGGGTTTTATTTTAATTAATACACAACATTGCATTTTTATCATGGTAATAGAGCTTCAGGGCTGAGAAAACCTTTCGTTGAGTGAGGAACTTGCCAGTTGCTCCTAATGTGAAATCGTCGTGTGTCTTTGAGGAAAAACTGCATAGATCACACTGTACACCTTCTACGCGTTTTCATTTTGTCGATCGTCGCAGATATCAAGTGTAAATGCACGAAGATCTCCGCGAATCCATGGTGGATAAGTGCGACAATCGTGGTGAGAGAAGCCTAGAGAAGGGTGTGAGGTCAGGGAAACAACAAACAACACAACAAAAAAGAGGGGTTGTGTTTTGGTGGTGGTTGCCGAGAGAAGGTTGTCTCCTGGCAGAGGCTGACAACACAAGGTTGTCTAGAGGTTGTGAAGGAAGCCACAGTGATCTGTGAGTGTGCTATGAGATCAAACAACATTAGAGATCAACGATCTCTGTCTTTGACACTGATATAGGGTAAATCTAACATTTTTTTTTTTTACCTGTCAATTTTTTTTAAATCGCCAAGATGAATAATCAAATGTTTGAAGCATGCTTGAATGAGCATAACAAGCTCAATGGCTCCAATTATGCGAATTTGAAATTCAAGACGTAGACTCTGCAAGAATTGCAGAGTGCTTGGACGATTGCAAATGGGGATGAGCAGAAGCTAGCAGCTAGATCAACAACAGTCCCAGATTGGGAGAAGCGTGAGGGTAAAGCAAGGATGCTGCTGAAGATGTCAGTGAAAGACTACGTCATACCACATGTCAGAGAATGTAAATCAGCAAGCAAAATCTAGGGCATTTTGAAGGATCTGTATGAGATCAGAGATACAAATCTTCTTCTGTTCCTGAAGAGCAAGATCTTATTCCTGAAGATGGAGGAGAATGAAATAGTGGTTGCCTTCATAGCAAAGATCAAAGATCTGAAGAACAAATTGGCAAACATTGGTCCTACAGTTGAAGATACAAATCTTGTAACAATTACCATGAATGGTGTGACCGATGACTACCAAATGTTCATCACTGGGATAAATGCAAGAGAGAAAATCCCGAAGTTTGAAGAACTGACAGGAATATTGATGCAAGAAGAAGAAAGAAGATCAACTCTGAAGCTCCAGAGTGTCGATCTTGCATTGATGGCGAAAAAGAACTTCTACAAAGGAAAAGGAAATCCGCAACAGTAGAATGGAGGAAGATCACAGAAAAGACCAAATCCGACCGAAGGTATGAATCTGAATAGAAACAACTTTGTAATTAAGTGTTTTTATTGCGGAAAATTGGGTCATATAGCTAGAGAGTGCAGGAAGAAGAAATATCATGAAAAACAACAGAGGCAGAAACGACATGCAGGTCATCTCGTGAATGATAATCATGAGCGAAATTTCAGATTGTTCATGGTAAACCATGATGAGAATGTTGATGCAGACATCTGGTATGTAGATTTTGGAGCATCAACACATATGACAGTGAACAAGCAATGGTTTGAAGATTTTAAAGAAATCAACACCGGAGCACGAATCTACCTAGGTGATGATAGAAGTCATCAGATCAAAGGATGTGGGAATTTTTTTTATCATTTTACCTAATGGTAATGTAAGACAAATTTATAATGTTATGTATGTGCCTGGTATAACAAAGAACTTGATTTCTATGTCCATGATTACAGATCAAGATCTTAAAGTTGAACTTTTTAAATCTAACTGCTATATTAAAGATCTGCTAGATAGCATGAAGACAATTGCTACATGAATTCGAATAGGAGGTATGTACAAATTGGATGTAAGACCAGCACCCATTCGAGCTTTAAGAGCAGTGGGTTTGACTACAGAAGCGTTGTGGCATTAGAGATTTGTTCATATCAACTACAATGATTTGTTGTTACTTCAGAAATAGGAAACAGTAATAGATCTTCCTATGTTAAATCAAGTGCATAATGATTGTGATGCCTGTACATTAGGAAATATGCATAGAGAATAATTCCATGTTCGAATAGAGAAGAAACAAAGAGATATACTTGAATTAGTGCACACAGACCTTTATGGACCCATGCAAACAAAGTCATTACGAGGTGCACTATATTTTTTACTGTTTATTGATGATTGCACAAAGTTTTCTTGGGTATATTTCTTGAGTAAGAAGAGTCACACATTTGAATACTTTAAGCAGTTCAGAAATATGATTGAAAAGCAAATAGGGAAGTAGATAAAAATTCTTTGCTCCAATCAAGGGGGAGAATACAGGAAGGATGAGCTTCTCAAGTATTGTAAAGACCATGGAATATTACAGCAATTCACAGTACCCCATACTCCTCAGCAGAATGGAGTAACCGAAAGAAAGAACAAAAAATTGGTGGAATGCGCTAAAAGCATGTTGAGAGGTAAGAATATGTTGAATGGTTTTTGGGCTGAAGCATTGAATACTGTAGTTTATTTGAAAAATAGGAGTCCTACAAAGAGTCTTGGGTTTAAAACTCCTTATGAAGCACTATATGGATTTAAGCCCGCAGTAAAACATTTAAGAGTATTTGGGTCTAAAGCATTTGCTCATATTCCAAAGGAAGACAGAAGAAAACTAGATTCAAAAGCCATCAGATGTACCTTTATAGGGTATTGTTCACAATATAAAGCTTATAGATTATTTAATCCCTCTACTCACAAGAATTTTTTTAGTAGAGATGTCATATTCCATGAGCAGGATCATGAAGAATTTGATAAGCACAATGAGGAATGGGATATTCCGTACTTGGTGGAAGAAGAAAGTGAAGAAATAGGAAACAATCAGGATCAACAACAGACAAAGGCAGAAGATGAACATCAGTAGCAACAGCAGCAGATACAACAACAACATCAACAACGAGAAGAAAAATATAATGATGATCAGACAAGGTTTGAAGCTACTCCACTACTTAGGAGATCAGGGAGGAAAGCTCAATTGCCTGCAAGATATAGGGAAAATGCTTTTATAACTAGTATGATGAATATTGTTGAACCTTCTAGTTATAAGGAAGCAAATGAATGTAGCGAATGGAAAACAACTATGGAACAGGAATGTGAATCTATAATAAAAAACAACACATGGGGACTAGTTGAACTTCCTAGAGGGAAACAAACCATAGGTTGTAAATGGTTGTATAAACCAAAGATTAATGCAGATGGAACTATAGATAAATTAAAAGCTAGATTGGTAGCAAAGGTGATCCAGGTAGATATTAGTGGCCACCTACCAAGTCCACCTAGACCCCACCATTGTTTCTCAGCATTTTCAGTTTCCTTAATTGTAGCACAACTTACTATTTTTATCAGTTTTTCAAATCCTGAACTTCCGGAGCCGTTTTGAGGCCTTAAATGACGTTTTTTTGGGAATTTTGGGGGAAACATGGTTCCATGTATTGATGTTTCCCTTCCCAAAGTTGTAGTGCTCGGATAGATCTTTCTAACGAGCTATTGTACGTGTCAAACGAAGATCATATGCCAAAGTTACGACCCCGGGAAATTGATGTACCAATTTACCCAAACGGGGCCCACAATTTTGGCGTTTCATCTTCTAGGGTTAGGTTTTGGGATGTGAAGGGTTTTTCGTTGTTTCTCAACACTAAATAGGCCTCCGAGCCTCATTGTAACACAGTTCAGAGGCATGTAGTCACCACATCTCAGAGATAAGATACCATCGCCCTAGTTGGTTTATTTCCATTTCTGGTTGTAAGCATATTTCAGTATTTTCCATTAATGAAATGAAGTATTATTTCCGCTGCATATTTGTGTATATGGTTATCTCTGTATTTTGTTGCGTTCCTGTTTAAATCCGGATCACCTATGTCTACAACGGAAATTTTTTATCAATCTATTGTTAACTCTGTAGACTTCCATCCTACTCCTTTCTCACCAAAAGAGTTATATGGAGATGTTGCTCTGGCATGGACCCTCGATTCAACTTTGGCTCAGTATTGCTTAGATATTGTCTTACCATCTGAGGAAGCATTTATAGAAGCAATGATGGGTGTTCATAGACCATGGGATGACCTACATCATCATTTGTATTTCCTCCCTCAATTGTAAGAAATTGAGTCAAGTTTGTCCAGTCCTTCTACTAGTGATGTTCATACAATTTTAAATCCATTGGCCCCAGTACAGTTTTATGCCGAAAGTAACATGTCTGTTATCTCACAAACTGTATCGGTGAACATCTCTAGGAATCCTAACATAATTGAAAATGTCTTCATTGGAGCTGACTATTCCCCTAAAGAAATTCAAACTTATACCACTCTCTTCAAAGAGTTTCATGATCTGTTTACTTGATCTTATGAGGAAATTCCTGGAATAGATCCATCTATAGTCTAGCATGAGATCAAGACATATGTAAATGCTAAACCTATTCATCAAAAACTTCGACTGGTTAATCCTAGAAGAGTAGCAGCTATCAAAGCTAAAGTTGAGAAGCTGCTAAAGGCGGGTTTCATATACCCCGTTCCTTTAACTAAGTGGGTCTCTAATCCGGTCCCCATCGACAAAAATCAAGGAACGATTCAAGTATGCATTGACTTTAGGGACCTAAATAAGGCTTGTCTGAAAGACAATTACCCCATGCCCTTTGTTGATCAAATTATTTATGAATGTGTAGGTAATGCAATTTTTTTGTTCATGGACGGATTCTTTGGTTATAATCAAATTACTATCCATCCAGAAGATCAGAACAAGACAACCTTTATTTGTCCTTGGGGTACGGTTGCATACAAAAAGATGCCTTTTGGCCTCAAAAATGTTGGAGCCACTTTTTAGCAGGCTATGTCTTATACTTTTCACAACATCAAGCACGTTATTGAATCATATCTATATGATTTAGCTACTCATTCTCAAAAGAGAATTAATCATCCTAACCATCTTTGGTTGATCTTTGAGCGGTGTCATTTTTATAAAATCTAGTTGAATCTGAATAAGTGTGTTTTCATAGTCACATCCGGTTGGTTGTTAGGATTCATCGTGTCAATGGAGGGGATTCATGTAAATCCCTTCAAGGTTGAGGAAATACTTCAGTTGCCTCCCTCGTCTTCCATACATTAACTTCAAAGTCTCCAAGGAAAAGAAAATTTCTTGAGGATATTTATAGCCAATTATGTCGAGATCACAAAAGGATTATGCATTTTCTTAAGAAAGAGGTCTCGTTTGTATGGGATGATTTTGCGCAATGATCTTTTGATGCTTTGAAAAAAGAATTAACCTCTACCCCATTGTTGATTCCACATGATTATGGCAGAGATTTCCTCTTGTATCTCGTTGCAGCAGAATCAACCATAGGTATGGTTCTGGTTCAGGAAGATGATGCCTTATGTGAGCATGTAATCTACTATCTAAGTCAAGGCTTGGCAGGTCTTGAACTGCGCTATTCTCCCATCGAGAAATTAGCTTTGGCAGTCATCCATGCTGTTTAGTGGCTTCAGCATTACATTCTGCTTCGAAAAAAGTTTGTCTTCGCAACTGTCAATCCATTTTAGTTTGTTCTCAGTATGCGAGTGTTGAGGGAAAATATAATAGATGGACTATCATTTTGCAAGAATTCGATCTTGAATTCATGTCATCTAAATCTAAGAAATCTTTAGTATTTGTAGAGTTGATATCAAAGTTGCCTTGTGAGGAAGAAATTATACATGAGGTAAGTTTTCTTGATAAATATTTATTTCTTATTTCCTCACAAGACCCTTGGTATGGGGATATCATTATATATCTCCAGACTTCGAAGTTTCCGCCCACTTTTTCCAAGGACAATTGTAGAAAGTTGTGTCACCTCGCTAATAATTATGTTATTATAGGTGACACATTGTATCCTCACAGGATTGATTCAATCCTTAGGCATTGTTTAACCTTGGAACAAGCTGAGTCAGTTCTTAATGATTGCCACAGTGGAGATTTTGGTAGTCATCTATCTAGGCTTCCAACAACCCAAAAAAAAAATTGAGTAGGCTACTTTTGGCCTTCGATCTTCAAAGATTGTATTGAGGCAATCAAAATATGCCACCCTTGTCAGGTCTACACTCAGAAAATGCACACACATCCAGCTCCACTTTTCCCTGTTATTACCGTCAATCCTTTCACAAAGCGGGGCATTGATTTTACTACTTTTAAGCTGCCTTTGACAGGAAATCACAAGTATATCATTGTGGTCATAGACTACTTTACGAAGTGGGCTGAGGCCATGCCTACTTTCAAGAATGATAGTGAAACAACGGCTTTGTTTCTCTTCAATAAAGTTATTTCATGGTTTGGTATCCCTAAAGAGATTGTCATTGACCATGGCAATCATTTCCAAAATCAACTAATGTCTGAATTGGCTGTCAAGTTGGGCTTCTGGTAGGAGCATTCATCTCTGTATTATCCTCAGGCCAATGGGCAGGTTGAAGTCATGAACAGATCCCTTAAAATCATCCTACAAAGGACGATTAACAAAGCTAGATCCAATTAGCACATCATGTTGTATCCGACACTTGGGGCATACCAGATGTTAGTTAAGATTGCCACTGGCTTTACTCCTTTTCAACTGGTTTACAAGTTGGAATCTATATTTTCTATTGAGTGTGAAATTCCTTCTCTTAAACTAGTTGTTGAACTTCTTCCATAGACTTCTAGTCTCGAAGAGCACCTCGTTCATTTTGAGTATCTTGATGAGCAGCGTGGAGGTGTCACCACAGTAAACATAGCCCATAAAAAGAGGGTAAAAATTCAATACGATAAAGTTGTCCATCCTATAAATTTTTCTGAAGGTGACCTTTTCCTAGGCTACGAGCAAGAAAAATATTCCTTAGGGGTAGGCAAGTTTAAGTCTATGTGGTACATTCCCTTTATTGTCAAGCTAATTTTAAAAAAATGAGCATATGAATTGATTGACTTTGAAGGAAACAAGTTGGAGGAGCCTAGAAATGGGCTCTACCTTAAGAAGTACTTTTCTTAGGCTTCGGCTAAGCAATTACTTGTTTGTATATATTGTATCTTTGTACATATCTATCTATCGGTTTTAGTGATGTCAATGTTTTGATTTGCTTTGGCAGGTATTGATGGATGATTCAATATATTTAAGGTTCATCGATGGTGCAACTAGGCATACCCATGGGTGATTTATTATCCATCAGGCGAGTTGATGGTTTCAAGAGGAGTATCTATCAGTCCTGCTTCGAATAATATTGCCGAATATACTATTGTTATTAATTTTCTATCCGAAGCGATATCTCTTGATATTGATTCGTTAATGGTTTATTTAGATTCAAAACTGGTGGTATCTCAGTTGTATAACATTTATCGGGTACGAGATCCCTATTTGTGTCGCAATTTTTTAGAGTGCGATTGTTACAATGATCATTTAGTTATATCACATTTGTTCACATTCCATGATCATAAAATTCCTTAGAAGATTCTATTTCTAATCAAGCATTGGATTGACATATAAATCATTCATCAAACTAAAAAACATAAAAAATAATCAAAATATCATTTGTATATATGATCATCATAAAATCATCTGTATATAGATAGAGTGTTTGTGTCCAAAATAATATACAAAAATTCAGGACAAAATGCCCTACAAAATTTGGGATTGTGCCCATCATCATGTCTAATCATAAAAATACCTGATCATCTATCTATTGGGCTTAGGATGAGTAGTGAGAAAATAAACAACGACATTGGCCACACACTGAAATAGTTGCAGCCAGTCCCATGGTACTCCTACCACTCGATGCTGCATATCCTTTGGTAAGTCCTCTATGTCTATCATGGGTACTTGGTGAGCTAGTATCACCAAGTTCCTTTGAACTGCATGGAGAACTCTCTCAGTCTCAACTACCACCCCTTCAGAATCTCTTCCACAACACATATTTCAAGGAAATCCATTAGGTCTCACTAGTCCCACATGTGAAACATGATCAATATATTTTGTAAGTTTCTTTTCTCATCAAAAATACTTTTAGTTCATTTATATTGAAAATCCAAAAAATCTTTAAAAATTCAAAAATTCAAAATTCATTTGTACCTGTGGCACCCCATGCTGCATCTAGTGGCAATACTAGATCTGGATCTCCCCAGAAATCCATTCCAACATAGGGGTAGTCGTCATCTACAATGACCTGTTGATCCCACCAAAGGAAAAACTCGTCATCAAAAGTTATCCTAGGGACCTCACCACCCCCTAGCTATTTCATCAAGTCAGCCCATTTGCCCATCTGTGGATCCCTCAGGCTACTAATGGTTGATAACACCTTGGGATGAAGCTCGGGTACTTTCTCAAAGAAGAACGAGCATAAGATAGTGACATATGAAAAATTCTTTGTCTGACCCTTCTGTATGGAGGTAAGTTGGTTCTCCATATTGGTCAACAAAGGTGTGCACCAATCAAACACGGTAGTGAGACATTCCAATACTAGGCTCATGGATACACGTGAGGCCTGATGTAAAGTAGCAAAGCCATTTACCCTGGCAATGGTAAATAGTAGGATTTTCAAGGATAAAATCTCTACGTGCTTGAATGGAATCTGACTTCCAACCTTTTTAGGATGACCAAGACAGTATATGTGGGTGTAGTCTTCTACACTGAGACTACCTCTCGTCCTGCTAGTAGAGTGCACTATCTCTCCCCTTCGAGAAAGACCAGTAATGAAATAAATATCTTTTATCTCAAGACTTAGGGGCATCTAATCGATCATGAATGCATCATCCTCTGCATTCCAGTAATGAATCAACAACTCAAGCAATCGCATATTCGCCTTCATGTTTGGCATTTTAAAGAATTTTAACAAACTGCATCCTTTCAAAGAATCTAAGGTATTTTGATCTTCCATCACTTGGTTATCAATCGCGCTGTGCTCCATTTCATGCCAGGTAATTGTCATCCTGCCCAAGAAATATGTTTCAAATCATTAAATTCATGTTTAAACAAATTTACTCATGCACACGCGAGTTCCCTTTTTACACAGTTGCATGTAGGGCCCTCGTATACGTGGGTTACCTGTATTCAACCTGCATGCACACAGAGTTGAAATTTTTAACATATTTTTCTACGATAAAAATCATGAAAAACATCTAAAAAGTATAAAAAATGATTAAAAGCATGATTAAATGGTTACCTATGAGTTTTGGAGTGATTTGAACCGTTGAATTTGATAGAGGAAGTTCGCTTGAGTTTTTCTCCACAGCTCCTTGCTCAACACACAAATGACAAAACTGTGAATCCAAAAGTCCTTATATAAGTTGAAAAATGAAAATTATTTTTTCAAAAGTTGATTTTTATCTTATGGATTTTTTTACCTTTGGTTTGGATTGTCAGGAATGGGTTATTTTTACAGGAAATGTTGGAGACTTCTTAGAGAAATCCCTTTGGTCCCATGATCGCAAACCCGTCATTGTAGGTATCATTTTCTTACTGGAATATAGGTTAGGGAATACCACTTTCCTATGCATTGTGCATCCTAGCCTCCATATTGCGATATTTTTTCCATATGGTCCACCCCATTGTATCTTGATTCATAAGCCGTTTTCACTCGCCGAATTTAAAATCATGACACGATGGTAGAGCCAACCTTTACATGGGCATCTTAGTTAGATCCTCACTAACATTTGTTACCCATGATGCTACATTGAGTGGGCACAGGATTCCTCTTTAGTCCTACCATGACTTGTGCATTGAAGACTCATTCTCGTTCTTTTGCACTATTTTTTGGCCTTGAACCCTAGAGGCTCCTTTGTGTTGAGTTGTATCGCTACATTTCATATTGACTATTTACACCTATTGGCCTTGAGCTAGCTTCACTTGGACTTGTGTTTAAGCCACATTTCGTTCATGTCTTCTACAAAATCAACCTTACAATCACTTAGCCTCTGCAACTTAACACACCCTTTTACCCGTGGAAAGAACATTCCTTTGAGTGTCATTGACCAGTTTTCACCACATTGCATTATGCATATAAATGTTCCCCTCCCAGGAACTAGAGCATCTGCTTTTTTGACACTCGTTCTTTCCACTATATTATAGCATTATTTTATTCTTTTTTCAGGCTTCATATAAAAGAAAAAGACAAAAAAATTATATATCCCAAAAAAGAGTGGGAACGGGATATTATTTCCATATTTGATGGCAACTAGAGTCAGGTGTGCCTCCCTTGAACAAAGAACTCAAAAGTAAGTCTTTCCTTCATTGGGATGGGATTTATTTTGACTTAGAAGAGCCTTAACCTTGTCATTGAGTTAGTACTCCTCCGATTGGTTATCTCTTCTATTCATATGGAGAGTTTGCTTATGCCTCCTGCATGACAAACTCATACAGAGTTATCATATGCTACCATGTAGTCACAGTTGAGTTGTGCTTTTGTTCAAGGGAAGTAAACCTAAGTCGGCCTCTATACGATGACTCTTGACCTATTTTTCAGTAGGCCATCCCTAATTGTCAATGTCATGTTCGTTATCACATCAGCTATACTGGTCCTTTGCTCATGCTGGTTTGGGAAGGTCTCCATTGACTTCTTGCCCATGGGTCTTGCTCTTATCGACTATGAAAAATTTCTCTGAGAGAAGATCTAGAGCTGCACCCTAGCCCTATTTTCATTATTTATAGGTTACATTTTGCTCAATATCGATCAATATCATGGGTCTTTGACTGATTAGTCTCCCTTGTGTTCGACGTTAACTTTCATTATCACACATTGGGATTCATGCAGTACCTTAGTTTCCATTTGACCCTATTGGTGGATTCCTCTCCTTTGTATCAACTTTCATTATTGGTTGGTTTAGAGCATTTTTATCATGTGCTAATTACATCTTGTGTACACCAGAAACGTGCTTTGGTTAGGTTACTATATCTTTGTTTGTCTAGTTCCTTCCACATTATTGGCCTACAGGTTACACTCGCACTAGATTGATGAAGGATGCCTTAATGCCTTCCTTCTAGCAAATCTTTTCCCATCGACTTTGGCTCATTTCTCTATGAAAGAGATCTAGAGTCCATTTGACAGTACCTTAGGGTTTGCAGTCATTAGTGGAAGATACCTTCGCTATCGACAGTGGGAAAACATCATTGTCTCTTGATTGATAGATTCTTCCAAGTGTTGGACTACATCTAATTTATTTACACTTGTTAGATTGTACTGGGTACCTTTACTCTCATCATCATTATCGGTGAGTAGCCTCGCTTTTCTTAACGATATACATCAATGGATGGTAATCAAATGATTTCTCACATTGTCGACTTCAGATCCTTTATTCCCATTGTGTATAAATGTACCATGATGGTCAGTGAAGACCTCGGGTTTGCATCATCATGTCTTGGTTCACTTGTCAGTTGCTCCTATTTCTGCTAGTTGACACCATCCACCCTATATGTTGCAGTTCCTTATAGCGACATCCTATATGTTGGCACCTGAGTTGTGATGTAGTACAATTTATTCCACCATGTTTACTTGGTACTATTTGGATTAGTTTCTCGATTTCAGTGATCAACTTCATATTTCAGCATCATTGATCAGCTCTTTATGTGTGATATTCAAACATAGACTTTATTGATTATGATCAGATGATCCATTATGTATTTTCAGTTCCATTATACTTGTATGCATATTGGATCTACTTTCGTACTTGACATGCAGACATGATTTAATATTTCTGAGCATGGGTATGCCTGCCTCAAACAACATTTTCTTTCTGATCTCTTTCGTTGGCTTGGCAGGCTGAATTCTGGTGAACTCCTTGGTCTCGGCATTATTCCTTCTATATACTTAATACATTTCAGCCATCATGTACCCCTTCTAACCTCATATATTAGGGGACATGTGTTATAGCATCATTGACCACTCTTGGTAGATATGATGCTCTGATTATGGCCTAGGGCAACCCTTCCTTCCAAAATTGGTCCAAAATCTAAAAAATAATGTTTTATTCCCTATATGCTACTTTTCCCTATGATAAAAGCGTGTACACATGGGTCAACACATACCCAACCCACGTACATATGTTAAAACACTTAAAAAAATAAAGTTCCTTAATTTTGGGTGGAGTTCACAGGTTTTACCTATTACTCACCTCCTATTTCCTATGGCCCAATTGTTTCCCAACTAAAAAAATTAATTTAGCTAAGTATAAATAAACCTCCATGGGAAGGCCTTAAGGGAGAAGATATGAGATATTGATACTATAGTGAGATTATCCTTGATCGAGTCTAACGAAATCCATGTGCCTCTTGCACTCCCCAAAGTTTCAAGAAACCTTTGTTTCCTAGCTGGAGATATCTTTCATATTTTCTTGAGATATCCTTGTATTGGTAATAGAGGAGGATTGTTGAGGCCGGGAAAGGACGGATCCGGAGGACGGTTCAACTTGGAGCCAGAGAAGGACTCAGGTCATATTTCTCCACATTACTTGTAGCTTACTTCAATAAAGAAATGTTGTTCAGTTTATGATATTAAACGTGTTTATGTATCGATTTATGTTGTAATTCACTTATGAATCTTATATTGATGTGTAATTGTTCATTCATTTATATGATCTAAGGTTAATATCATGAACATGCTTTATGTTTCTACTGTTTTATATGTTTCATTTGAATAATTTTCAGGTTTCAAAGACATCAAGAGAAGCTAAGGGTTTGCACCCTACGGGATCTACTCAAACATAGTACCTCTAGGTAAGGACACTCTTGCACAGTTCAGTAGAATAAGCATTTAGGTTGATTGCTTGAGCATTTCTTGTTGTTGTTTGCCATCCGCTTTGTTGGGGTTCCAACCCAAGACCCTAGGGTGATCTCACCCACAACATGTGTATCCTTATATTCCTGGGAATATCCTATTGATTTCATGGTCTTAACACCCAAGAATAATTTAGGAGGACACACATTAATTCTAGGAAGACCTTGGTTAGTGACAGTTGATGCTTTTATTGGTTGTAGATCAGGTGACATGTTTATCTCAGATGGAAATTCTACAAATAAATTTACATTATACCCTCCTACAAGAACAAAAATAGAAATAGAGAATGAAGAATGGATAGATGATGAAGATGATATACAACCTATTTTCACTGCTGGACAAATAAGAGAGAAAGACCAAATTTTAAATATGTTGGAAAATAATGAATCTTCCTCACATTATGAACATAGTCAAAATGAATATCTCTCATCTAGACAAGTATCATTACTCTCCATGCAAAAATTTGGGAATTCTGTAATAGAAATATCTCCATGTAAAACTTTGAATATTAATGAAAACTTGGAAGGATTACAAAAGAATCAACTGATAGAAGTCTTACAGAAACATTCTTCTTCTTTTGCATGGGAATATACTGATATGAGGGGAATTTATCCTAAAACTTGCATACATCATATCTACATCGTACAAAGTGCAAGACCAACTAGACAACCACAACGAAGAATGAACCCAAATCTAAAAGAAATTGTTGAGGAATTACAAAAGCTGCTAAATGTAAATTTCATTTATCTGATAACAGACAGTCGGTGGGTTTCACCCCTAGTAATCATTCCAAAGAAAAATGGAAAATGGAGAGTATGCATTGATTATAGGGAATTGAATAAAGAAACATTAAAATACCACTTTCCACTACCTTTCATAGATCAAGTCTTAGACACATTAGCAGGGAAAAAGTATTTTTCATTTTTGGGCAGTTTTAGTGGATATAACCAGATTCAAGTAGCACCTGAAGATCAAGATAAAACCACATTCACCTGTCCATGGGGAACTTATGCTTACCAAGTACTTCCCTTTGGATTATGTAATGCTCCAGCAACATTCCAAATAGCGGTCCTCAGAATTTTCTTTGATCTTATTCATGATTGTCTGGAAGTGTACATGGATGATTTCACAGTTTATGGAGATTATTTTAATGAAGCACTTGAAAATTTAGAACAAGTTTTAATAAGATGTAAAGAAACAAATCCCTTGTTAAGTCATGAAAAATGTTTCATGATGTTTAATGAAGGAATTGTTTTAGGTCACCATATTTTAGGGGATGGAATTAAGGTGGAATCATCTAAAGTTGAGGTCATTTCTAAATTATGAGTGCGAAACTGTAAATGAGATGTTAGGAGTTTTCTTGGTTTTACTCGATATTATAGAAGATTTATAGAAAACATCACAAAAATTGCATCTCCACTCTTTAAACTACTTACCAAGGATTTTGAACTCAAATGGGATTCTAATTGTCAAGCTGCCTTTGAAACTTTGAAAAAGAGAATTTCTGAAGCACCTATCCTAAAAGGACCTAATTGGAAATTTTCTTTATGTATATCAACTGATGCTTCAGATATATCCTTGGGAGCTGTGTTGGGGAAAAAGACCTTACTCCTTATACAATCTATTATACCAATGAAAATTTAACTCCTACATAGTTAAACTATACTGTAACTGAGAAGGAGTTTTTAGTCGTAGTTCATGGCATTAACAAATTGATACATTATATAGCTTGCTATGAAACTTTCATTCACATAGACCATTATTCCATTAGATACCTAATGAATAAACCAATCACTAATGGAAGAATTACCAGAAGGCTCTTATTGTTACAAGAATTCAACATCACCATTCTAGATAGACCAAAAAATAGAACACAATTGCTGACCTTTTATCTAGAATTAAGAATGATAATAATGATCAACCTGTAGAAGATAAATTTCCTGATGAATACCTTTTTGCAGTATCTATTAAATCACCTTGGTATGCAGATATTTCTAATTATTTAGCTACACGGAACTTTCCATTTCATTTTTCTCTTAGAGAAAGGAGGAGGATAGTTCACAATAGCACATCTTCTTCATTGATAAATTAAGAGCTATATGAAACAGGACCAGATCTCATTATCAGAAGATGTGTTCGAGAGGATGAAATACCATAAATACTTAAAGTTACCATGATGAACCATGTGGAGGACATTTTTCTGACAAAAGAACTGCTTATAACGTCTTACTTTTAGGATATTATTGGCATTCCATTTTCAGGGATACTAAGGAATATGTTAAAAGATGTGATAGTTGTCATAGAATAGGAAAACCCACTCTTTCAAATGAAATGTCATTACAGCCACAAGTACTCATTGAACCATTTGAAAAATGGGCACTAGATTTTCTTGGTCCAATCAGCCCACCTTCAAAGCAAAAAAGGGTATATTCTGGTATGTATTGATTATGTCACTAAATGGGTAGAAGCTAAAGTACTTCCTTTTGCTACTGAAAATGTTGTAGTTTCATTTCATTTTTTGGATATTTTCACTCGTTTTGGTGTTCCAAGAGAAATTGTAATAGATTAAGGAACAAGTTTACATCTAGATTAGTGCAAAAGCTTGTGGAGCAGTACAAAATCAATAATCTAAAGTCCACTCCATACCATCCACAAACCAATGGTCAAGTTGAGTCTACAAATAAGGTGATTGAAGCAATCCTTACCAAGATTGTACACTTACAAAGGAAAGACTAGGCAGAAAAGCTTCCAGAAGCTTTTTGGGCTTATAGAACTACGTGGAGAAGTACTATAGGACATACTCCATATTAACTTGTTTATGGGAATCCGGACTTACTTCCATTAGAGTTCCGGATCCAAACTTATAAGACAACAATCCAGCTAGATCTTGATTTATCAGAAGCACAAAAGCAAAGGATGAGACAACTTAATGAACTTGATGAAATAAGACAACAAGCCCTCTAGAAGACTAGCTTAGTTCAACAAAAAAGATCCAGATGGCATGATAAGTACATTAAAGAAAGAAATTTTCATCTAGGAGATTTTCCATTATTCTTTGATTCAAAGTTCAAAAAATTTCCAAGGAAAATTCCAAACCCACTGGCTTGGACCTTACGAAGTTGAAAATGTTTTTGACAATGGTGTAGTTAGAATTAGGACTAGCGATGAAGAGAAAATTCCTATTTTAGTAAATGGACATCGACTTAGACTTTATCAAAAGCCATTAACAAAAGAAGAATTTTTCAAAATTTTCCAAGATAATTCAGAATTGAAGATGGTTGAAAAGAGTTCTTCTTCTATTCCACCTTAGAAATTTTACTTTTCTATATATAAAAAATAATAATAATAAAAATCTAAATAAATTTATATATATGTATATATATATATATATATTTAAATATTTAAAAAATATATAAAAAAAGGTATAAACATGAAAACCAACATGTTGTTGGCATGCTCATACAAAAAAATTGAAGGGAAAACCAACTCCTGTTGGCACCTTAAATTTTATTTCCAAAAAGAAATTCCCTTTCCTAAAGTTTTTTTTTCTCAAATACAAAATTAGCAACTTTTTGTAGCTCAAACAAGTTTCTACGGCTAGGACAAGTTTCTGCAGCTCTAATAAATTTTTTGTAGCCAACTTGACAGGAATACTTGGTGATTCGAATTGAAGAATAATTGACAATGAAAAGTACCTATAGGAGATATCAAAGGACAATTAAGGTTAGAAGGTTAATCAAAGTTATGTGATACTTTAATTTTACAATGAGGATTAATATATTGCATATATGAACTAAGAGGACATAGCACTGCCAAAATAAAATGAAATCATTGCAAATTAAGGGTGATGGTTGCTTGTTAAAATCATCATAATCCACCACTTAAACCCTTGTCTTGTCCCCATTCCAAATCTATCAGAGTAATTACCAAATCATTATTTTGAATGCGCTCCAATGGTAAATTCATTCCCACAGCCTTCATTATAATTCACTTGTTCTTCCATTTCCCCGAATTCACATAACCACTTTGTCTCCCTGCCACTGAACGAAACCCTAACAACACCATTTTTCCAGTCAAGTGCGGAGTCCTTGAGATGAAGCATTTTCCATAATGGGTGTTATTATCTGAACAGAACCAGCAGGGAATAATTTCTTGGAAGGATATCCTCATACCAAGGAGTTGTTGCAAAAAGTACAATGGTTACAATTTATAGAGAAATTCAACGGTTTCCGCAGGGAAGTGATGAAGAATTTTGCATGTTCATTTGATGGAATGGAGGTTGAAATAGGAGACATCAAGTTCACCATAATAGAGTCCCTACTGCAGAAGCTATTGAATTTCCTAGAAATGGAGAAAAATGGTTCAAAAATAGGGGAATCAATGGAGAAGATTGGAAAGTCTTCCTGAAAAATCCAAACATGGACACCACCATCTTCAAGAAAGGTATTCTTAGTAAAGCCCTTAGGAATAAATGGAGGAACTTTCTCCTTGTACTTCTAAAATTTATTACTTGTGAGGGTCGGTTTGGATACATGTATTTCTAGCACATTAGAATAATGATGAATTTTCTTGAGGAGCACCAAATGAATCTTCCTTATTTCCTCTTGAATAGTCTAAAGAAAATGTCCATGAATTTTCAAAATTCAATTCAATTCATAGACAATACCATGTATCATTGTGGATTGGTAAAGATCTTGGTTGAGTTCCACCTTTAGAGTATAGGGGATAACTGGGAAAAATTTCTGGTAAGGAACCATTTTGAAGAAAGAGCTCCTGAATAACTCAGCAGTAGTAGAACCCTCAGGGGAAGGAAGAGAACAATGGAAACAATAAAAGAACAAGAACCCCAGTCTCAACAGGAAATATCAGAGGATGAATTACCCATAGTGGATATTTTGCAGAAAATGAAAAGGGGAAATCTTAGAAGAAAGAAAGCTAGCAAAAGAATAGAGGATTTACCACAAACCAAGATTCTTCCTCAAGAAAAGAGGCCAAAAGCTAAAAATAGGAAAGCACAAGGGTTACAGACCTCAGGACTGAGGAGAAGTAACATATTGATTACGATGCAATAAGCAGTTTCAGGACCTATAGAGTATATCGATCTTGAAGTGAGGGAGCCAACTGAAGACCTTGAAGGTCATCCAGAAGAATCACCAAAAATGTCACCAAGGGTGTCATCACCACCCTGCAGTCCACCTCCAAGCAGTCCAGTGCACAATCCAGGTGTTGATCTTGTTCAACAAGATATTTATGACTACATAGAGTCATTAGAAAGGAAAGAAGCAACAACTAAAGAATCAATCCAAAGTATGGGAGAAGGAAGCAATCAATTCAATGAGCCACATGAACCTTCAGCCTCTAATGTTTAAAATAAAGAGATCTTTGAACTGGAGAAATTGAACAAATATCTCAAAAATGAAAATCAAACACTGAAAGCATAGAATGGGATTCAAATTGCAAAGAGTGACAACCTTATTCTTCATTTGAGTTTATGAGGAACAAGAAGTTGAAGAAGGAAAATATGGCAATGCAAAGAGAAATCATCAACCTAAAATATAAGATCCTCATGAAGAAACCAAGAATGCCATTGTTTGCCAGAAAGAAGAAGAAAGTGAATCCTGAATGTGATAATCAGATGGCACAAGAGAATGAAAATTATGAATTGTATGAGGACATACAAAACCTCCAACATGGGGGAATGTAGAGTCCAAGGAATGCCTTACCTTGATACCCTTTTTGCCTATACTTCTTCCTTTTTCCTATACTTATCACCTAAATAAATGCAATAGACACAAGGTTTTGTTAAGGTAAGCACTTACATGTCCTCTTTTTCGTATTTGTCGATATACCTTGTTGTTTTGTTAAAGTGTGATTTCAACTACAGACTTGGCTTGCTTCTGCAACTAATCCGAGTTTCCATAGCTACCTCCATCATTGACAAGGTTCAAGTGCACCAGTGAAGCAAAGGAAGATATGGATGGATAAGGAATGATCCTCTCGTGGATTCTTTCCTATTCTCTCAATTGTTGGAGATTGTTGGCATTATGGCACAGGTTTGGAGCTATGGCATAGGTATTGTCCTTGATGACAACTCTCTTTGGTAACAGATCTTAGTTTAGGCACTCAGAAAGAAGAAAAAGACATATACGCAGGTTCATCTAGACAAAAGCGCGTATACACGCGGGTTATACATTACAAAAGCACGTATATGTTGGGGATCATATTTTTGGTCCATGGTAGTTAGTCCTTGGAATTTGAACCTATGTTTCGGACCAAGGCGTCTCGGCAGATGTGTTGATCCTTAGTTTTGGGTTCATGGTATTGAAATGTTATGGTTTTGGACCATGGTATTGAGGAAGGCCTAAGACTATAAAAGAGGAAGGAGATCATGTGGCAAATGTGGATCGGGATTATCATTGAAGATTTGAAAATTGCTAGAGCTGGTATATTGGTAATTGGGTTATGTTGCAGATCTAGACCTGAATGAAGGAGGAACCTTGGCGCAAAAGGAAGGATAACTTCTATTCATGGGTCATAATCTTTAAGCTTGAATGATAATATATTTGTATGATTTTGATCTACTAGATGTGGCACTTGCTTGATCTATAAGTCTAATAATCTGGGTTAATTAGTGACTGACTATCTGGAAGAGTGTGTTATCCTTTATAGATCTGTACGCAGGTTCAGTGAAGCGAAGGCGCGTATACACGCAGTTTCGGTGAAGTAAAGACGTGTATACGCAGGTTGTTCCATACGCAGATGCGTATGTACGCAAGTTGCAGGCTATTGAAATGGCATATATGCTTTAAGTTGTGATCTAACTACTTTTGTTTATTGCTGCTGAGTTCTGGTTTCTGGTGTATGGTTTCTGGTACTGTGTTTTGGGTACAGCTGTAAGAAGAATATCTACTTGATTCAGATCTAATTTGTGAAAAGGAGATTGGTTGATTCTTGATGATTGTTTGATTTTCATGGATCCAGTCTAAAAATTGAGGAAACGTGGTCCCTGGAAGAAACAAAAGGTTGTAGCCTTCTGTAGGTCAGCACCTACGTACTAGTATCTTGGCTAGTACAAGAGCTAAAGGGGGTTGTAGCTTCCTTCCAGGAGAAGCTGGAAAATGAGAGAGAGTTGTAGCTCTCTGTAGGTTGCAGCCTGCGTACTGGTAAAGGACTGCACCAGTACATTGTAAACAGAAGTTTCTAATTAAAGAAA
>APFE030085175.1:97867-108448 GCA_000404065.3 Pinus taeda
GGTTGAAAATGAATCAGATTACAAAATTAAGTGTCTCAGGTCCGACAAAGGTGGAGAGTTTACCTCAAATGAATTTTTTGATTTCTGTGAAGAACATGGAATAAGAAGGGAATTATGTACAGCTAGGACTCCTCAGCAAAATGGAGTGGTGGAAAGGATGAACAGAACAATCCAACAAATAGCCTGTGCTATGCTTGATGAATCTGGAACTCCCGCAACTTTCTGGGGTGAAGCTGCATATGCTGCGGTTGTTATTATCAACAAAAGAAATGTCCGAGTGAACAACACTCAAACTCCACATGAGCTCTGGTATGGTAAAACTCCTTCAGTAAAGCATTTCAAAATTTTTGGGAGCAAATGCTATATCAAGAATACGGATGAACATCTTGGCAAACTTGAACCTAGAGCAGATGAAGGCATTCTTCTTGGATATTCTCCCTATAGCAAAGCATATAAGTGCTATAACAAAAGACTTGGAAGAATTGTTGACAGCATTGACGTAGTGGTTGATGAAAAAGGATACATCCCCAGGCAAGTAAATCATGAAGATATCGAATAAGATGAAGACTACTCTCCAAATCAGACAGATGATGAAGAAGAACCTCAATAGGCACCATAGGAATAGATAAGGATAGAAGAGAAGACTCCATCTAGGTATGTTCAAAAGAATCATCCTGAATCTCAGATTTTGGGACAAAAGGAAGCAGGTATTCAAACTAGAAGAACAATTGCAGAAGCCTCAAGCTACTTCGCATTGCTCTCCTCCACTGAGCCACAAAATGTAAAAGAGGCATGCAAAGATGAAAGCTGGGTCAAGGCAATGGATGAAGAACTTGAGCAGATTGAAAAGAACAACAATTGGGAGTTGGTTCCTAGACCAAAAGATAAGAATGTCATAGGGACAAAATGGATCTTCAAGAACAAGTTGAATGAAAATGGGGATGTTATTAGAAACAAGGCCAGTCTTGTTTGTAAAGGGTATGTTCACAAGAAGGGATAGATTTTCGAAGAAACTTTTCTTTGGTGCTAGACTTGAAAGGCATTCCGAATGTTCCCTGCCTCTATCAAGCTTTCAAAAGTTCCTAATAGTCTTTTCAATGGAACGTGAAATCAACCTTTTCTGAATGGGGGTTAGAAGAAGAAGTGGTTACATTGAGCACCGGATGGGTTTCATCTTGGAAATGAAAATCCAACATCTTGTATGCAGACGAAAAAGGCTCTCTATGGTCTTAAACAGGCTCCAAGGGCTTGGTACTACCGGTTGGAAAAATATCTTCATCAACAAGGCTTTTCCAAAGGATCACCAGATAGCAATCTTTTTGTCAAAATAGAAAATAACAAATTGCTAATACTTGTTGTGTATGTAGATGACATTATCTTTAGGAGAAATGAAGAAACTATGAGTCAAATCTTTGCCTTGGTGATGCAAAAAGAATTCGAAATGTCTTTGCTTGGAGAACTGACATACTTTCTTGGACTACAAATCCAACAGAATGAAGGCAGTATCTTCTTATCTCAAACCAAGTACCTCAAGCAGATTCTGAAGAAGTATGGCATGGAAGATGCGAAACCAGTATGTACCCCCATGGTTACAGGATGCAGTCTTAGTGCAAATGATGAATCAGCAGCCGTACATCATCCAACCTATAGATCCATGATTGGAAGTCTACTTTATTTGACAGGTACCCGACCAGACATCATGCATGCAGTGGGAATAGTTGGGAGATTTCAGGCAAATCCAAAGGAAACTCACCTTCAAGTAGTGAAGAGAATTTTCAAATATCTTCAAGGGACTCAAAACTATGGCTTATGGTATCCTAGAGATACAGATCTCACACTTCATGCTTCTACAGATGCAGATTGGGCCGGAAGCGTGGATGACGGGAAGAGCACAAGTGGTGGAGCATTCTTTATGGGTTCCAGATTAGTATCGTGGTTCAGCAAGAAACAAAGTTCGATTGCCTTATCTACAGCTGAAGCAGAATATGTGGCAGCTGCATCTTGCTGCACTCAACTCCTTTGGATGATGCAGACCCTGTAGGATTTTCAAATCACTTGTACACCACCTATCCCCATCTTATGTGATAATACAAGTGCAATCAGCATTTCAAAACAATCCTGTCATGCATTCAAAGACCAAGCACATACCGATCAAGTATCACTTTCTTCGGGAACAAGTGTTGGAACAAAAGGTAAAATTGGAGTATGTTCCATCTAAGGAACAAGTTGCTGATATTTTCACGAAACCACTACCCAGGGAAACTTTTGAATATCTCAGACAGAAGCTGGGAGTTGTTGATGTATCATCTTGCTGTTAAATCTTGTCAGTTTCAGAGAAAAATGGGTGTACGCGTGTTGGATAAGGAGTATCTGCGTACATACACTGGTTTGTGCAGAGAAAATCACGTATATGTAGGCTTGATGGATATCAGAAGGAGCAGGCTCTGGTTGAAGATATTTTGATGTGGGTCTGACAGAGACCATCTGGCACAGGTTCAGGGGGAGTAGATAATCTTCTAATAATGCATTGTTGGCATTATCTTAGAAGCTTTTGGTTTTGGTTCATAGCTGTTGTTGATTTCAGGTGGAACAAAGACAGAGGGAGAACAGAAGGAAATCTTGGTTGCTGATCTGAATGATGATTGTCAGTTGCTGTTGCTATCAGTTGTTGATGACTTTCATAAGTCATGTTTTAAATATTCGTCTCTATGTCATGTATCTCTTTCTTATATGGTGTCAAGATCATGTAACGGCCTATATTGGTTTCCCCACTATGCCTGGGATGAAGATGTAATGTATTTGGTCATCATATGTAAATTTCTGATGTATTCCCACTTGGTTGGATGGGTTATCCCCACTTGGTTGGGTGATGGATGTATGTATTAAGTCTTTTAGTGATAGGAAGGTCTTTTATTGTTGCATAAGTTTTGGTTCTTCTTAAAGAACATCTTTTTGCAGATCTTGCCTACAGTCAGGGGGAGCATGGTCTGGACAGAGATTTCAGCATGTACTCAGGGGGAACACAACCCTTTTCCCTTGATGACAAAGGGGGAGAATGATCTTGAGGATCTTGGTGTTGCCATCAAGTCCAAAGGGGGAGATTGTTGGAGATTGTTGGCATTATGGCACAGGTTTGGAGCTATGGAATAGGTATTGTCCTTGATGGCAACTCTCTTTGGTAACAGATCTCAGTTCAGGCACTCAGAAAGAAGAAAAAGACATATACCCAGGTTCATCTAGACAAAAGCGTGTATACACATGGGTTATACATTACAAAAGCGCGTATATGTTGGGGATCATATTTTTGGTCCATGGTAGTTAGTCCTTGGAATTTGAAACTATGTTTCGGACCAAGGCGTCTCGGCAGATGTGTTGATCCTTAGTTTTGGGTTCATGGTATTGAAATGTTATGGTTTTGGACCATGGTATTGAGGAAGGCCTAAGACTATAAAAGAGGAAGGAGATCATGTGGCAAATGTGGATCGGGATTATTATTGAAGATCTGAAAAGTGCTAGAGCTAGTATATTGGTAATTGGGTTATGTTGCAGTTCTAGACCTGAATGAAGGAGGAACCTTGGCGCAAAAGGAAGGATAAGTTCTATTCATGGGTCATAATCTTTAAGCTTTAATGATAGTATCTTTGTATGATTTTGATCTACTAGATGTGGCGCTTGCTTGATCTATAAGTCTGATAATCTGGGTTAATTAGTGATTGACTATCTGGAAGAGTGTGTTATCCTTTATAGATCTGTACGCAGGTTCAGTGAAGCGAAGGCGCGTATACACACAGTTTCGGTGAAGTAAAGACGTGTATACGCAGGTTGTTCCATACGTAGATGCGTATGCACGCAAGTTGTAGGTTGTTGAAATGGCGTATATGCTTTAAGTTGTGATCTAACTACTTCTGTTTATTGCTGCTGAGTTCTGGTTTCTGGTGTATGGTTTCTAGTACTGTGTTTTGGGTACAGCTATAAGAAGAATATCTACTTGATTCAGATCTAATCTGTGAAAAGGAGATTGGTTGATTCTTGATGATTGTTTGATGTTCATGGATCCAATCTGAAAATTGATGAAACGTGGTCCCTGGAAGAAAGAGAAGGTTGTAGCCTTCTGTAGGTCAGCACCTACGTACTAGTATCTTGGCAAGTACAAGAGCTAAAGGGGGTTGTAGCTCCCTTCCAGGAGAAGCTGGAAAAACAAGAGAGAGTTGTAGCTCTCTGCAGGTTGCAGCCTGCGTACTGGTAAAGGACTGCACAGTATTTGTAACAGAAGTTTCTAATTAAAGAAAGATAGAGACGAATTGCAGCAAGTGGTTTTCACCCACATTGGGTTTCACCTAATCTGTTTTCTTGTGTGTGATTGTCTTTCTGCTTTGTTTACTGTCTCTGGTTACTGGTTATTAATTGCGCATCTCAGATAACAATCATCATCTGAAAGTTTAAGTAAATTAAAAGTTGCTCTGTATCTCGGTTTACTTCTGAATAGTGCGTATTACGCGCGTTGAATAACTGAAGTAGCGTATACAATTGGTTGTTGAAAGGATTTTTGAATGATAATACTGATTCCCCCCCCCCCCCTCAGTATTATTTCCAACATCAATCCAATCCTTCAAGAAGATTGCATTGTAACACGGTCAACCTCAAAGTCAACTGCAAGATTATTGCTAGGGCAAAGTCCGAGTTTTCACGAAATCTTATCAATTTGCTTTTCCAAATAGCAAATTGATTATTTAGTGATATAGTTTGGTTTAACAGGATCGAAATAAAGATATGTAGGCTTAAAACTCTCGTACTATTATTCAGATAAATATTATAAAAGCAATGGTCACTCTGTGTTTTGGGTGTGCGTCGCTATATGTAAATTCTGAGAACATCTTGTTAAACTTGTTTATGAGCAATAAAATTGGTTCATATTTTCCATGCTACGTTGATTGAAGATTTTTGACTGTTTCACGGAGGGCCCCTATGTACAGTACATGTCTTTGACCAATTGCATATATATTTCTTTAATTGCTTAAAAGTTAAATTGTAGATGCTATATTTTGTGTTTTGAAATGCAGTATAATGGAATTCGTGATTAAACTATTATCTGCAAAGGAATTTCCTTTGCTTCCTACCTAGCTTAATTATGTTATTTCATTTGCTTTTTATCTGGTACTGTTTGATCATCTCCTTTGCTTTCTACCTAGTGTAGTTCAACTGTCTCATCTCATAGCTTAGTTGCTTTTCTACCTAGCTTAATTATGTTATTTCATTTTCTTTTTATCTGGTATAGTTTGATCATCTCCTTTGCTTTCTACCTAGTGTATTTCAACTATCTCATTTCATAGCTTAGTTGCTTTTCAGTTTATCAGTTTTATTTCTTATTTAGATGAAGTTGAATGAGTTAAAGAGTGACAGTATTTTTCTTGGAAATTATATTCAGACATCATTCATTTTCAATTTGATAGAATAGATCTCTCTTGCACATAGTAATCTAAACTTGGCTGCAGTATAAAATTCAAGATAAAATCAAAAATAGTCTAACAAGAATAGATTTTAGGATCACTCTCAAACCATCCACAAAACTGATTCAATAGAGATTATTTTTTAGGATAACTAGCTAACAACTTTAAGAACAATACTCTAATATAATCAGTAATACCATCTCCATATTAATTCTAAGTTTAGACCTTCACAATAACATAGATATCTTAATGACATAAAATGACTTCTAGCACATATAGTGCACTTGTGCTTCATTAGTATACATGCCCTGGTCGATAATTTATGATGACAATTTAAGAACATTAAATTGCCTAAACATGTATATGTTATGGAATATTCCAAGTATATTATTTCTATTGTGGAATCTGAAACAACAACTTTGTTTACTGAATTTGTCAATGACAGATACTTTTTCTTACATAATATAATATATATATATATATATTATATATATATATATATATATATATTTATAATATATATATATTAGATGTTGTATTACATTTCCTTGGGTGGTTCTCCTTTATAGGAGTTGACTGGACACAAGGGTTAAAGAACATGTCTTTTGACATAATGCCTTTCATAATTAATGGGAAACTAATTTAATTAATTTATTAATTTAATATTAATTTATATTTTAATTTATACTATATAATTTTATGAATATTTATTCATAACATTGCCTCTCCTTAAAATGCTTTGTTCATAGCGAGTATGCCTTCAGGTTCTAACATGATCCTTCCTTCTTCATCAGTCTCAAGTATCTTTGTTTGAGCTATTTGATTTTGAGCCAGTACATTTTTCAGGCTTGATACATGAAATGTGTTGTGAATTCGACAATGTTCTAGTAGCTTTAATCCATAAGCCACACTACTGATTTTTATTATTATTTGGTATGGTCTATAATACTTAGGAGATAACTTATTTTTCCCTTGTTGTTTTAATGATAACTGCTTAGAGGGTTGAAGTCTGACGAAAACCCAATATCCTTCTTTGAATTCTCTTTCTATGTGGTGTTGGTCAGCTTGTTGCTTCATTCTATTGCGTACAATTGTTAAATTTTCTTTTAACAAGTTAATAATTCTTTGGCTTTATTCTAAGTGGTTCCTTACTACTTGAACCTTAGAATTATGCAGTGCAAAATCCTTCCTCATAGGTGGTTCATAGCCATATAGGGCTTGGAAGGGAGTCATTTTAGTTGAAATATAATAGGTGGTATTGTGCTACCTTTCTGCCAGGTGTAGCCACTAAGACCATTTGTTTTGTTTGTCGATGATGAAACAACAAAGATATGTTTCCAAACATTTATTTACAAATTTAGTTTGACCATCTATCTAGGGGTGATAAGTCGAACTCATGTTGAGAGATATTCCTGCTTGGTGGCAAAAATATTTCCAAAAATTGCCTTTAAATTTTGCATCTCTATCACCGACAATAACCTTGGGAAAATCGCGTAGTTGTAAATATTTTTAAAAAACATTTTCGCAATTTTCTTGGTTGTGTCAATTTTTTTTATTGCCATGAAGTGGGAATATTTGTTGAGTCTATCTACTACAACAAATATCTTGTCCTCACTATAAGACATAGGTAGTCCTTCAATGAAATCCATCAATATTTCCTCCCATTTTTTATTTGGAATATGTAATGGGTGTAGTAAACCAGGAGTTGGGATATTTTCACCCTTATTTGTCTGACAAACATCACATCACGCGATATATTTTTGGGTTTTACTCATACCCTTCTAGTGGAATGCTTTCCAAATGTTGTAGTAGGTTTTGAAGAATCCAACATGCTCAACTACTGGAGAGATGTGAGATTCTTTTAGAATTTTAATTCTAAATTTGGAAGATGGAGTTAGATAAATTCTACCTTTGTACCATAATATGTCATTTTTCCATTCAAATCTGGCATATTCACTGATATTTTGAATCATAGCACCACAGTCCAAATCCTTGGAATACATAGCTCGTATTTCATCTAACTAGTCAAGAAGAATTACCAAAGTAATGCATGTTGTGTTGTCATCATCTTTTAGTGAGAGTGCATCAGCGACGACATTGTCCTTTCCCTTTTTGTGCATATTTCTAGGTCGAATGTCGAAATTTTCTCTATCCACTTCTGTTGTTTTGTTGATAATGTTTTTTTGTTGAAGTAGGAATTGAAGACTATTGTGATCGGTTCGAATTGAGAAATTAGTTCTGAGCAGGTACTGTCGCCATTTAGTTAATGCATTATGATGGAAACCATCTCTTTTTGGTAAGTTGAATTCAAGCTTTCCTATTTGTTAAACTTCTTACTTTCGAAGGCTATAGGATGGTTGTCTTACATTAATATTGCTTCAATTCCAAATCCTAAAGCATCATATTCGACTAAGAATGGTTTGGAAAAATCTAGAATTGTCAATACCTATGTGGTTGACATTGCTTTTTTACATTTTCGAAGCATTTATCCGCCTGGTTATTCCATTGGAAAGCGTTTTTTTAACAAGATTTTTAGTGGTGCAGTCAAATGTGCATAGTTTTGTAATACCCAGTTAAATGTAGAAATCCTCTTAGTTTTGAAATGTTCTTGGGTTTTGGCCATTCTTTAATCACTTTAATTTTGTTGGGATCCATTTTGACTCCTTCTTTGGATATGACATGTCCTAGGTATTCAAATTCCTTCTACCCAAAGGTACATTTTGATAACTTTGGATAAAATTGATTCGTTTTTAATACAAAAAGCACTTCTTCTAGATGCTTGAGGTGCTCCTTCCATGTTTTGTTGTAGACGAGGATATCGTCAAAGAAGACCAATACGAATTTTCTCAAGTATGGGTCGAAGATTTCATTCATGGTTGCATGGAAGGTGGTTGGTGCATTTGTTAAACCAAATGGAATTACCTTAAACTCGTAGTGCCCTTCATGAGTTCTGAACATAGTCTTTTCAATGTCTTCTAATATTACTCGAATTTGATAGTAGCCTGACCTCAAATCTAACTTTGAAAAATATTTTGTGCCATGGAGTTTGTCTAGTAACTCATCAATAAATGGAATGGTGAATTTCTGTTTAATAGTAATTTTGTTTAATCCCTGATGATTTATACATAACCAGAAGGACCCATCCTTCATGACTAACACTATTGGTGCAGCATATGGACTTCTCCTTTTCGTAATGACTCCACACTTTAACAAGTTTCGTATCAGCCTCTCTATTTCTATTTTATGTTGATGGGGGTAGCAATATGGTTTTACATTTACCTAAGTCAAATCTGGTTGGACTTCAATGATATATTCAATTTTCCTTCGAGGAGGTAATTCCATAGGTAATTATTGAAATACCTTGTCATATTTCTAGATTAAGTCTGAAACTTCAGACTATTGGTGAACTCCTTCCATCGATAATAACTTTAAATGTTGGCATTATGCAACGAATACCGGAGCTCCCTTGCAATTAAGCATCTTCATTTGCTAAGAAGAGATGATTTGGGTAGGTGGGGCTAGGAATCTGAATAGCTTATACTTCCTCCCATTCATTTTGAACTTATTGGTGATTTGCAGAATACGTCCCTAGTGTTTGCCACCATTGTACTCCTAAGAAGGAATCTGCACCTCCTAAGCGAACTGTATAAAAATTGGACTCCATTTTGTATTCATTTAGTTGCATTTTAACTTTATGGCACTTCATTACTCCATCTATTATTCTTCCATGTGACATGATAACTTTTAAATCTACTACAGGATAAGAAAAAATGTTTAGTCTTTTTGCAACATTGACATTTATAAAATTGTCTATACTTCCTGAATCCATTAACATAATAACGTTATGATTCTTAATATGTCCTTTAATAATTAATTTTTGTGGTTGAGCTATCTCTATGATAGTTTCCAGAGAGATTCTTGGCATATTCTCTTTTTCATGATTAGGAGTCTCATTTTCTTCATTGTTTTCTTCGTCGAAGCTATTCTATGAAGATTCCTCTTCTTGTTCTGCTTCGCAATTGTAAATTTTTTGCATGGTGCATATGTGTCCTGGAGAATATTTTTCTTTGCATTTCCAACATTTTCCATATTTTTTTCTTTCGAAGTTTGATTGTTTTTTCCCTCCTTCTCACATTGGTGGTGGAATGCACTTACTAGTGTTTTCTAAAGACAACTTAATTGTCTTCCCTTTTGAGTAGTCATTCTATTTTTCATTACTGGCATATGGTGTTTTATGGAGCTTAGATTTTCGGTCAACAATTATTATTGCATGTCTAGCTTCTTCAATGGTTTTAGGTTTATATAGTTTTAATTCTTCTTGAATATACACTTTAAGCCCATATCTATACATTTTTAGCAGTTCTTCATCGAAGAACCCCCTTTTTCATATAGCTAATACTTCCCACTCGTGAGTGTATTTTCTTGCCAATCATTTTTGTTTGAGGTGAACAAATTTTTCGTAAACATCATATTCTTCTTCGTCATGGAACCTTTTGAGCAGGGAATCCACATTTTTTTTCTAATTGAACGAACGAGCCTCACATCTATTGGACCACCATAGGAACCAATCATATGCTTTAGCTTCCAAGTTGTTGGATGTGGTCATGACCTTCTCTTGTTCACCTATTGGCGGGTTTGCCTCAAAGATGGAGTCCATTTTATTTACTGACACAATGGCACCCTTATGGTGCTTACCATCATACTTAGGTAATTCCCTTTTAATTTTATGGTAGTCTTTTTCGAGAAACTTTTTGTAGTACTGACTTCCTTGGACCTATATATTCGGTATTCGTGGGATTTCGTGCATTGATAGGAATTCATGACTTGGGAAAAAATTTCATTCTGGAGTCTTGAGACTTTGTGGTGACTCTTATGTGCTTAAGGGATTAAAAGGTGGATTGACTCCTCCCATAAACTGGCTCATCATGTTCTCTATTTTTTCTTATATTAATTGACATTTGGTCTTGAGTACTAATTATCCTCTCTTGGCCTTTTCCAAATTCCTCCTCCTTCTTTTCAAAATTGTCAAGATGCTGGTGCATTCTGTTGATTTCAACTTGAATGTTCCTTGAATTTGCATCGTCATTGCTACTCCCCATTTTGTTTTTTCCTAGTAGACCCAATATATATATAT
>APFE030085190.1:0-13554 GCA_000404065.3 Pinus taeda
GCATTGGAGCTCGATTTTTCATTTGAATCCCTGGACATGTATCCCTTCCAGAGTGTTGTTCTCCCATCTGATGAGAACCTCTTTGAAGCCATGGCATATTTTTGGCTGTGATAAAGGGTCTGGAGTAGAGTTCCTTGTCTTGTGTCAATCTCATTAAAAAATGAAACAAGGACTATGAGGATAGTTCTTTTACTATGTCAACCTCGTTAAAAAATGAAATAGGATCATTAGGGTAGTTCTTTTACTATTTCAACCTCGTTAAAAAATGAAATACGTCTCCATGAGCAGAGTTCTTTTACTTGTGTCAAGCTCATTAAAAAAATTGAAACAAGGTGTCATGAGCATGGTACTTGTGTCAAGCTCGTTAAAAAATGAAACAAATCCCCTTCCAATTTGAGCCTTTGATTAGATCTCACAAAATTCAAGTCAATTATTTCACATGATCTCGTAAGTAAACCTTCATTCCATCTACCTGTTAGTAACCAATAGCCTACTTAGGTGAATGAAATGAAGCTTGGGGGGCATGTACCTCGAATTGAGTCATTATGTTGGGGGCATGAAAACTTATCTCAAGCATAATTTATCTTTGTTTCAAGCTTGTGTAAAATTGAAACCAAATCCAAGCATAGTTTGTTTTTGTTTCAAGCTTGTGTAAAAATGAAACCAAATCCAATCATAGTTTATCTTTGTTTCAAGCTTGTGTAAAAATGAAACCAAATCCAAGCATAGTTTTTCCCATGTTTCAAGCTTGTGAAAAAATGAAACCATCCTCTAATATACTCAAGCATAGTTTCTCATGTTTCAAGCTTATGTAAAAATTAAACCATTCCCACTTTACATCTCGTGATTGCCATTTTTATCAGTCAATTTTTTCCAGATGAGCCTTGGTTTGTCCATTCCATCACCACCATCTCTTTGGCCGATCATTCACTTTCACTTGGTTGTTTTACCTTTTCCTGAGGGGCATCTGCAATGAGTGGTCTTATTAGCCAACTTCTTGACCTTTACATGTTTTGAGCAGTTCCATCATGACCGAAACCAGTTGCTATCCTTTTATACCACTTGTTCCTCTGGGAGGAGTCATCTTTCAAATCTTTTATGACTCTTGAAATATGAAAAGATTGTTGAGTACTTGCCCTTTCAAACTCGTTAAATAAAATGAATTGACGTCGTCTCAGTATACGTTTACCCCTTTTTTGAGCTCATATTGACTATTTATGAAAAAGGTACACCTTGGTCGACATGGTGAAGAGGTTCTCTCAAATATTGTTTTCTACCTTTTCGACTTCGAGAGACAAATTACGAAATGGGAAATGATGGATTTTTCTTTTTGTCTCTTTTTCAAACTCTCTAAATATGAAAAATATACCGAGTTATTCTTTCATCAGACTCGTTAAAAAATTACGACGAATCGTCACCATGATGAGACCGAGTTTCTCCTTCCTAGGACTCGTAAAACTTACTAGGATGGATTCATCCGAAGGGTGAACTTATACGACAAGCATATGGTATCCTCTTCAAGCTTGTGTAAAAATAAATACATACTCGCTTGAAATAGTGGGGAAAAGTGAAAGTGAAACATCTCTTGTATAGGCAACATGTCACTCTTGAACATGACACTCATCTGCATCTCGTGTCAGGTTTGTGATATCCTCATTGAGTCACTTGTCTTTCCGGGTTTGGGTGAATAATTTTCCCTCTCATATGACTATTATGTTTTTTCATCATGACCCATGGTCCTATGTTGAGTCAAATGCTTCCACACTTTAGAGTTGTGTCACAGATATGTTCAAGAGAAGTCCTATCTATAGTTTATTACCTATACATTGTCTGACTCTTTGCTACAGTCTTGGATCCTACTCATTTCATTCCACTTTATTCCTTGTTTTGTTTCGATGATGGGGGAATCATTATGGCCATCCTTCAATAGGTCACTTCATGTTGACTACAACTGATTATCCAGGAAGATGACTTAGATACTCCCTTTCAGTACCTTAGAGCTTACATGCCTTAATTGCAAGTTCTTCTTATTCGATGACAGGTTTTCATCATTGGCCTTCGATCAAATGATTCCATGAGTGTTTGACTTCAGATTCATTTTTCACATTCACGGATTGTATTGTCTTACCTTGAGGACCATTGTCATTACTGGTGGTTTTTCTCATGCCTATGAACGGTCCACATCATTGGCCAATAATCAGGTGGTTTTCTAGCATGTTCAACTTTGACACATTCATTCGCATGTTAGAAATCGTACTTTGATCATGTTCAGATGGAGCGCAAGACCCTAAGTCTTGTCTGATATGACTCAAGCTGTGTGGAATTATGTATTATTCATGATTGTACACATGTTTCTTCTATACGGATGGTTGTGACCATACGTGGTACTTTACATTTATGTAGATCCTTCTATCTTGGATGGCCATGTCCATACCTTGGATCTTAGATTTACAGGTGATCCTTTTCATTTGGATGGTTGTGCCCATACCATGGATTCTTTCACATAGTCCTTATTATCTAGATGGTTGCGTCCATACCATGGATTCATGTTTTGATATCAGATATGTATATGTATATGTGTCCTTGATTTTTAGGTCTCCTGACAGTTTTTGTTCTCGTCATTGCAAGATATCATAAAGCATCTCAACAATCACTCTTGTTCTGCCTTCATGCTTTAGGGGGCATCTGTTACACAGATTTTGTCACCCTCCTGTACTTCCCCATGACATACGCCGAAGTGCCCGAAACATGACCATCATGCAGTGTACTCATCTAGATATGTTGCTCAAATTCTCCCAAAAATAATGAAGAAAAATGCCTTGAGCTTCCCCTGAAGTAAATGGCTCTAAAACCCTAATTTTGGAACCATCGCCCCCTAACACTGAAAATCGCGATGGTCGCTAGTTGCACTATACTAGCCCTATGATGCCATCACATTTTTGGCTTGGATATTGGCGATGATCCCTAAAAGGAAATTTTCCCAAAGAGGACAAGAAGCTTCGTGATCTAGAGGCTTCCATAACGATGAGCTGGAGGTTGTTCAGCATGGACAAGGTCGAATTCTCTCAACTTGGCCTTTTAGTATTATCCTTATGAGCTACCTCCTTGAGATGAGGACCTTCTCCTATCTTTGGAGAGATCCTAACTCCTTTTCCATGCCTATATATTCATCCTCTCCCTTATGCTAAGATTGTGCCTACATGCTACTCATTTGGCTTGGAGAAGGAGTGCTTGGAGAGCTTGAGCTTGGACTTGGACATTCACTTAAGGAGAGTATTGACATCAAGGCTTGGTTGTATGATTCCTCCTTTATTCTATTAATATATCCAACTGTTGGTTCATTTTCCATAAATGTGTATGTTAATGCATCATTTATCTTAGTGCTCCCTGATCTGTTAAGTAGGTTACTTTTGATTATGCTATTTGTACTCTATGCTTTGTTGTGTCTTGATCTCTTGCGCAGGCATTTAAACACTGTGAACAGTAAAATCGAGCCCATGGCGCAAGAAATTTAAGGTCTTCAACAAAGGAGGATATTGTAGCATCAGAACGAGGTAGGCCATCTTCCTCTTCTTATATTCTGATTGTAACTTAGGAAAGTGTCTAGTAGATTGTCACATAGGTAATCCCACTCATTGGGCTAGAGGGATCGTCTCTATCCGCAAAGAGTATTTCCTAGACAACACATACCACCACAATTCCACCTACAAATCCTTTTGCATCCAAGGCCATAGTTGTGCTTCCTCTCTAGTAATATTGGATCGCCTCATGCAGCTTTTCAGTCGTCATCTTTGTTTCCTGAAGTAACAAAATATTCAGCTTCACTTTATTGATTTTATATTTCAAAGAACGAAGCTCACATTTTTATTCAAGCCGTATATATTCCATGAGACCAACTTCATTGAGAAAGATTGGGAGTACATAGGAAATATTCTATTAGTGAACCCATTTTCCCTGAGTTAAGCAGAAACTCGCCAACTTCCCTTATTGCCTCTTTTCTATAATTTTGACCCTTTTTACCTTTCGCTGAAGTTGAAAACTCAAGCAGAACATGGGATTGGGATCCACCTTCCTTGTTAGAGTGTTGAGATCGGGGATCCCCCTCAGGTCTAGGAAGACACAAACACCATTGACTAAAGAGATTCCTTAAGTGGATTAGCTGGTTAGAAGGTATATCTATCACATATTATTTTCTCCATGCGTGGAAAAACTCTAGCATTGAGCTTTCATTAGATCCCAATCCCAATATATTATGTTTCACGTCGACTTCTAACACCTTTCTTGTATGAATCAAAATTTCCTTTAGCTTCTTATCTTTCTCCATATTTTCTGATGTTTTCCTTTTGGGTGTGGATTTACTTTAGTGGATCAGGTTTACCGTATCTGCGTCCATCATTTGTAGAGGCATCTGAGAGGGTTGCTATGTCGATTCTCCTTCTGTTTCCATATTCCCCAAGATAGAAAATGGATTTTCCCCTTCTCTTTTTGGGGAAAGGTATGCACTTGTGAGGAGGACACCTATTCTATTGTTTATTGAGTTTGTTGGGTGTTTGTTATGGACGTTGTTGATTGTTCCTTATTCCTACCAACATTTGAAACCCTTCTTCATACTTCTTTGTTGGGTTCGAGGTTTCCTACACTATAGTGAGTGGACAGTCACGGAACTTGTGCCCGTACTCATGGAATCGATGACATTTGAATACACATGCTCATAGTCAAGAAGTTGTGTCCAGATTGAATCATGGTACTCCAGATCAATTGATTCCAAAAGGGGTTGGGAGATGTTCATATGAACACAAATCTAGGCATATGCAAAATGTATTTGTCTCTTCATAATTTCAAAGATATTTACAAAATCCCTATTCACATTCCTGATCCCTTCCAGGATATTAGGCTCCCATAAATCCTCCAGAAGGGAGAAGAGACGAACCAAAACAGTGGCTGCTAAAAATTGCTCTTTCTCTAGGTTGTAACACTCTTCCCAATTTATGAGGAATAATCCTGTTGAGAAATGGCAATAAGAAATTCCAATTTAATTTGTCCTTGAATTAAATTGTGAATTAAAACCGAATTCTATTCTCATAGCAACTTGTAAATAGTTAATTAAGTTTAATTGACTTAATTAGATTAGGAATTTCGAGTTGGAGGTATTTTTGTAGTCATGTATATGTTCTCCCTAAATTTTAGGGGTCCAGGATGAGTTTATTTGATTTGTAATTAGATAACCCAGTTTGACTGAATTATGGTCAGTTAAACTAATTCTAACTATTTGTGGAACTAGTAGAGGTCTAGTAGTGAGTTGGTGCACTGGTGGATCCTCAGTGCTACTCCAACTAGCTCAAGATTCCCTCATGAGAAACTCATGGATGCTGATTAATGAAATGATCTGATTTGTATAGATCATGCATGCAATCAGAAGAGGACCTAATTTTGGATTGCGCAGTTATGGAAGAAGGAATTCCCAATTAAATATGGGTTATTACTTACATGAATTGCGCAAGGAAATAGGGGCTCAACAAGCAACATAAATTGGCTAAGTGTTGGTCAATGGGCTTATGAGGCATAGAGTTGATCATACTTGTGCGGAATTGTTCTTGTGAGAACAATCTTTGTATTATCACTCAAATTTATGGTTAATGCATTAGGTAGTTAGGATTTTGAGTAGTGGCTTTCCCCAGAGAAACAATTATGTTATGTGTCTTTGATTATCTTCCTCTTGTCAATTATTATTTTCATTGATTCTTGGTTTCTGTTGTTTAAAGAGTAGAGTAGATTTTTGTCTTGTGTTTTAGTAAATTACATGAGCTGTGAATCTATAGTAAAATATACAAATCCCACGGTATTCACCTATTTCATATCTCCCAAATCCACAAAAATTACCATAAAGAAACCCTTATCCCTCAAGCACAATTACACTGCTCCACTAGGGTTCCATTTTGATTGGATCTATTGCAAAATTTCATGTTCCTTTGGCCATATACCCATGAAATTGCATATAAGGGCATGATATTTCATGAACTATCGTGATTTCTCCAATCCATTGTTAGGGATCCCAAATTTGGGATTTTTAGCTGGTTTTAGGAGGCAGTAGTTTCTCCCTTTGGCTTTCCATTGCGCCCCCATAGTTGGGGATTCCTTCGCACCAGAGTTGTCACCTCCAAACCCAAATTGCTTGGATGCTACATTTTGCAGTCCTTTGACGGCATCATGAAAGGAGGAGGGTCCTGCCCTCCCCTGTGGGGGGGCACGCATGAGTCGCCCACTCAAACGACTATCCATAAACTTTCAACATGTTGCCAATGATTGCTTGATCTACCCTCCCTAGTGGTTGAGGCAAGGGTTACATCACACCCCTATAGAAAACATATCACCACAAACCCTAGCAAAGCTCAATAGAAATTCTTAAATTCTTATTTTTATCCTCAAATGTCCTTCCTGTTAATTTCTTCATATTAGCCAATTTTCAAACACATGCATTTATATTAATTATTGACGCAAATTATTGAAACAAATGCATATTGTTTTTCATTTGTTTAGAAGATCATAAGCTTGCATTAATGTAGCTTGTTGTCTTTTACATATCGCACAGAGTTATTTATACTTTAAAATTATAATTGCATATATAATTTAAAATTAACCATGTGATTTGCATTGAAAATATACAATGAAAGAGATATAATTTATTATTTATTATTTTCACGAGCTAACCCAATTTTCTAATGTCTTTCTTCATGTATTATATTTCCTGTAAATTTTTTATTATAATATTGTATATTAATAACTACTTTTAATAATTTTGTTGTACCATAATTTATTAATTTAACTAGTAGTTTAGGGATATTTAATATAAAATATAGTTTAGGATTCATGTATATATAACAATTAGATAACTTTAGGATTCCATTAGCTATTTTATTTGCAAGAGGAAGAGATCTAAAGGAAAACATAGCCTTTAAACTTGTCGAGAGTGGCTAATTCAAACGAATTAGGATATCTAAAGAGCCTAATTCCGAGTCACATCCCCTTTGTTGACAAAAGGTCCAAAAGTTTGTGTCAATAAAATGGCACTAAAAGGAGGGCATATCTGAATTTAAATGGTTAAGGGTAGTCATAAAAGATAGACTTCTTGTTCCCCTATTGTCAGTAGGAGTCAATCAAACCCTCCCATTGCTAAAATTACCTCCAGTTCTTAGCTTGAACCTATTCCTGAACATGTGACCAAGGATCCAACGACTCCAACCCATTCTCAAGTTTTATTTGAGATTGACGAGTGTCTCCAAAGATCTGAATTTCTTTCTAGGAATTAAGAGAGATTGGAAAGTGCAAGATATATAGGAAGACGTTTGTCTCAACATCTTCTTACACCCATTGATTTTCATTTAGAAGAACCTAGAGTGTTGGATCCTTAGGAGGACATGTCTTAGACTACCAATACCCCTAACGATAGATTACATGATATCTTAACTGGTAGAATTCATCTAAATCAGTCATTGTTTGAACCACATGTTGGTGAATCTAGCCAACCTACTCTTTTAGGAGTTTTGGTCCACCATATTCCCCACCTAGATCGTATTCTTCTCTTGAAGATTCCTCTAGTGAAGAATATTATTCATCCTCTAAATAATTTGATTCTCAATTTTCTCCATGAATGGCTAATAACTAAGGCAACCAGGAAAATAACTTTGCAGCCCCACGGCTAGACCAAGATGTTATGGTTGTCCTTGGTGTGCAACGTCCTCTTCCAAAACATCCTCACAAATTTCTTCCCAAGTTTGACCTAGAGTCTAAACAACCAACAGAATACCACATTAAAGCTTTTGTGATGGCCATTAGATAGAAGAGTGTGTGCCACGAAGATGTGGTCTATGGGTTATTCCCATACACTTTTGAGGTAAAAGTCGCAACTTGGTATTTTTCACAACCTCCTCATAGTATTACATCTTGGGCACAATTTGAAATTGCATTTTTAGAGAAGTTTGGGGATGATAAAACTCTAGAGGTATTGATCATGGATATATCTAATACAAAAATGGAAAGAAATGAAAGTGTTGTGGCCAATTCTAGAACCTGTAGTAGTAGTAGTTCTTCAGGGGATCGGAAAATCCTCCTAGAGACAACCTCTGGGTTGATTATAGACTAGGGCCTAGTACATCTTAGATAGAGTGTTGGACAGATTTTTGGAAAAGAATTGCAACACTTTTGTTTGTCACAGAAATTCAAATGGGTTTGATTCAGAATCGTTTATAAAGATACCAAATAGAAATCAGTTGATACATAGGAGTACTTAGGAAATAATATTTGATTTAAGGTGGCCAAATAAGACTCGTAGCTTGCAGTGATTTAGTTGTTAAAACATATGTAATGGGGGAGGATAGCATGGAAGGAGTCCATCATATAGAGCTTAGACACAAGAATCCTATATATCAAGACTCGGAGAGAAACGAGAGAGAGGGGACGCTGTGAAACACTGAGATTCATGGAGTGCTTTTTAAAGACTTGATTTCCACTTTGAAACATGCATTAACCATCAATACTTTGATTTAAATGAATCTGTGTCTAGAGGGAAATACAACTAGCTGCTACTATAACATGCAATTTGTGAATAATTATAAACACATATGAAAGACAGAAGGAGAAGAACATACTACAATCCAAATCCGTTAGAATCACCATAAAATTGTATTAATTTCTTCATGAAAACTAGAACACAACAAGCTTCATGTAGGCCCTTATGAAAATAGGAAGGGTCCCGTAGAAGAGTAGTCTTTCCCAAAATTCAGAACCCTTGTGAAGTGTTTCTTCCCACTATTTATCTAGAGAGGGAAGCATTAAACAGTAATTACAACAAAATATCTCAGTTGAGCCTCAATTGTCAGATCAACTAGCTGTCTTGGCCTGGGATGGCTCTGTGGCCCAAAAATGACTACAAAATATTAATCACTTCATTAAATTGTGGCATGGTACATGATAACAAAACAAGTCAAAAATTAGATGAAAACATCATAAAAATATCTCCATGCCCATCCCTTGGATCGCCTTTGATCGGGTAACTGATTTTTCATGATCTTCCTTATCTAGTACTTAGTTGGTTCCAGTCGCTTCTAACTTTACTACTTGAATCACTCATTCTCAAGAGCTGGGAGTGATTAAACTATAAGTTTCATGTTTCAGTACAAAAACAAAGGTCATCTAGGCATTACTTCATCTTCCCACTGCATGGAGCTCCATGGTGAATCATTAAATCTTCCTGAGCTTCCATACATTCATTTACTCACTATAGGCCTGGGCATGGTACAGTCGAGTTCATTTACCCTGTTTGTGTTAAACCTGATTTCTTGTCACAAGAGGCTTTATAGGGTCATCCCATGCCAATTTTTGAATTCTCCATGTCCTTCTTAAATGTCTTAGTTTCTGACCCACTCCATCTTTAAAGCCTTGTATTCCATTATCGGGCAGTCATCACCTCGGGACTTTTGTATTAAAAGACCTCACAGACGACGCATTTTAATCCACTTTAGCCCCTTCCCCTTTTTCGTCATATGACCAGGGGCTATGACCAGGCGCTTAGTCCTCAGGCACTAAGGCATTTAGACGCATTTCTAGAGACTCATTCCTTTGTTAAACAAAATACCATATATCGGCGAAATCCTTAACCTTTACAATAGACAACCCTTACAACATTGTAAGCGTTGATCGCCGATTGGGAACACCCGAAATATCACAATCGGCACATCGGTGATTTCTGAGTCATGCCATTTGTTTGACCTCCATAACTTGCAATCGTCGATTACCAATCGTGCTTAGCCCCTGGTTCTTTGGCCCTTTATGTGACCACGGGCCAACCCTTGTATCAGAGCCCCCCAGTCAGAGGTTCGCTATCGATGAATTCCTTTTGATGCATAATGCGTTGCTACTATCGATCATTGATTCATCTTGTTTCCACTGTTGGTCTTTCGATGTTTACGATCGCCGATATGCAGGATCGCTGGAACCACCACTTTCGACTTGCATTGCTCACCATGCTTTGAACCTCCAATCACCGATTTGCAGGATTTTATCTTAAGGAATTTTCTCCTTGGCCTTGGGTTTTCCAAAGCAATTCTACTTTGTTATAACTTTTGATTCCATGGTCCATTTTAGGAGTTCTATATGTCGTTGCAAAGTTAATTCTAAGATTTATCCATTATAGGAGGTTTTCTCAACCCTTGACTGCTTTGGTGGCCCTGAAGATGGATGTAAATTTTTCTACCCAATTGCACCTTTTTAGAAGCTGAAGACAAGATTTGCAGAGGGTGACAACATTGGCTCCACCTAGGGACAGCACCTTGCTCTCATAGAGTTATTTTATTCAAGTATATAAAAGAAAAAATAGAAATGTAAAGGACTGAAAGTATAACTGATTTTTTACAATGTCTCACTGATATGTACAATGGGTGAGGGATGGACCTTTTAGTGTTGGAAGTATAATTTGAGGAACTTCCCATTTACAGGAAAATCGAGCATTTCACCCTTCAATTTCTCTAGTAAGAAGGCATTGTTTCCCTTGGTCTCAACAATGTTGAAGGGCCCAAACCACAAGGGGTCAAATTTTCCATGTTTTCAGTTATCTTCTTTTCTTGCATCCCACCTTCAAAATATATATCTTAGCTAAAGAGGTATGTCTTTGGCCTTCCTATCAAACAGGGACTTCATATTTTGTTGGTAGTTATTCAGCCTGTGATTCACCTGTTCTCAGGTATTCTGGAGCTCCACCAATTGATGTATCCTTATAGTTAGAGAGTTGGGTTCCTCTTCTACAACTTGTAGCATCTTAGCCATTAGTAAGTTGAATGGGGAATACAACAACTTTCCCATAAACCAACTCAAAAGGGGATTTACCTATGGATCTTTTTGGAGTGACTCTATTTTCCCATAATGCAAATTTTAGCTGATAATCCCAAATCCTTTGCCTTTCTGCAATTGTCTTCTTGAGGATTCTCACCATTGTTTTGTTGGTAGACTCAGCCAGCCCATTTCATTGGGGATAGTAAGTGGTGGAATGGCCAATTGTGATGTTATATTTATGACAAAAGGTGTTAAACTTTGCAAACTTGAAAGCATGGACGTTGTCAGTCACGATCTTCATAGGGCACCCAAACCTGGCTAGGATGTTCTCCTCCAAAAATTTCATAACCACATTTTCAGTTGCATTCTTGGCTGGGATTTCTTCTACCCATTTGGTGAAGTAGTATGTGGCAATGAGGATCCAATTGTGTTAGCCATTGGAATGAGGATGTATTTCCTCAATGAAGTCTAGTCCCCATTGTCTAAGGGTTCTTTTATAGTAACAGGTGTTGTCTACGCAAACCTCTCTGCGAGCATAGATGATCCCTCTAACCTAATGAGTGGGACTAGAAACATAAGTGACAATCTACTAGACATGTTCCTAAGTTACAATCGAAATAAGAGAAGAGGAATATGGCCTACCTTGTTATGATGCTATAACATTTTCCTTTGTTGAAGACCTTGAATCACTTGCATCACAGGCTCGGTCTTACTGTTCACAACGTTTGAATGCCTGCATAAGAGATCAAGACACAACCAAACATACAAGTACAAATAACATAATCAAAAGTAACCTACTTAACAAATCAAGGAGCATTAAGATAAATGACACATTAGCATACACATTTATGGAAAATGAACCAACGGTTGTATGTTAATAGAATAAAGAAAGAAGCATACAACCAATCCTTGATGTCAGTAATCTCTCCTTGAGTGAATGTCCAAGTCCAAGCTCAATCTCTCCAAGCACTCCTCCAAGCCAAATGAGTAGCATGTAGGCACAATCTCAGCATAAAGGTGCAAATCGATAAATACCAACCATTTGGGAATTGGAGAGGATGAATATATAGGCAGGGAAAGGGAGTTAGGATCTCTCCAAAGATAGGATAAGGCCCTTATCTCAAGGAGGTAGCTCATAGGGATTGTTAGTGTCGGTATCTTCATCCCTCCGTCAGTGATCAAATTCTCTTGTTGCATTGCATATTAGGTGTCTCGCCCAGTGAGATGCATTCCATTAGGATCATGGATCATCTGACGGTAGCGGCTTGTTGTACATTTTCCCTCATGCCCTTTACCTGCTGGCCCATTTCCATCCATTTAGATTGTCGACAGTCAATTTTTGTTTTTTTTAAATCTGCAAGGGTCACTTTTAGGTTTTGAGTTTCATTAGGGTTTAGGTCTAGGGTTTCGTCAGAAATGTCTTCAAAAGATCCAATAACATTCAGCAGGCACATGAGGAGGTTGAATAAAGTCCCAATACCAATAAATTTCATAATCACAAGCTCAGAAATGTATTTTTCCTCAAAACCCTATTTTGAGGAAAAATAGAGTATTTTAGGATTTTATGTAATTTGATGTAATTTCAATTCTTTCATATGTAAATAACTTCAGTGGAAACCCTGGTCACCTTGCCAAGCTTCAGCAGCTCCATCCCCTGCAAGGCAAACAAAAAATCAAATCATTTAGTTCATCAAAGGCAAAAATAAAGTAAACTGCCCAAAAACAGAGTTTAAAAGTACGTCACAATGCAAACATTACAAAAGTGGGTTTTATGAATGAAAAATCAAAATCCCTTGTATATAAGTCATTTTTCATGTTCAAAGAGCTCATTTGCATTCAAAGAAGAAAGATTGAGCAAGAGAAGGTCGTGTTGAACAAAGGGAGCAAAATTGCAGAAAAATAGTGCAAGTTCGTGGGCACGGCGCATTGGGTGAGAGGCGCGGCACATAGAAGTGGCGCAGCGCATTGGGCCACCCTCCACAGTATAAAAAATACACTAGTGTTGTGCATATAACAGGGGCGGCGCATTGGGTTTGTGGCACGGTGGATAGAGTTGTAAGCCCAATTTCACCCATAAACCCTCTCAAATTTCCAAATTCGCTCAATCCTGCGGTGTGCAAGTAGGTCAAGCCTTATTCCCTTGCTAGTGAATGAGTTTTTCTTAAATTTTATGGTGGCTTAGTGAGATAAAACTCAAACCCTACCTCTTTGCAATTTTTGCTCAAAAACAATTGCCTAGGGTTTGCATTTGTGTTTTTGCTGCCAAGTCCTGTTAAGTTATGGTATGTTCTATGCTTATAACATTTTACTTCTTTTTCTTATTATATTCCATATATTAGCAATCACATGTACATAAAGCAAAGTGCAGATAGAACATTAAACGATCAACAGAAAACAAGCCAAGACAAGAGACACAAGATGTGGCAGCTAGCCAGGGACAAACCACACAATGTGTGGGGAAACCCTTTGATCAAATCTTCTTTTATCTTCAATAATTCAGCAGAGAGAAATAGTACAATAAATCCGATTCATATCAGCAGTAGCAAACCCTAGATCAGCAGCATCAGCATTAGTGACTTCATTATCAAACTAGGGTAGACGATATCTCACAAACCGACCGTCGGATTGACTTCATTCCACCACCAAAAGTTACGGCTTCCAGAGGAGGTTCAGATGAACCTACAACGCAGTTCAGATGAGGAGATCTTCTAGGCCACGCAGGTCAATCTT
>APFE030085193.1:0-48438 GCA_000404065.3 Pinus taeda
ACATCCTCATAGATGTCCCTCCTGATCCTCCTGACCCCTGCCCACTGGATCCCTGCGACTGACTCAACTGCTGCTGAGGGTCTGGCTGATCCAGATACTCCAACTCCCGTGATCTCCTAAAGGCCCTGTCCTCCTCGAACTTCACATCCCGTCTGACAACAACTCTCCTCTGTGCAGGAATGTAATCCGAAAGGCCTTTGAGGTCTCACTATAGCCCACAAAGATACCCTTCTCTGTGGTGGGCTCTAGTTTGGTCCTCTTCTCCTTGGGTATATAGGAGTATGTAATGCATCCAAAGATATGAAGATGACCAATATTAGGCTTCTTCCGAGAGAAAGCCTCCTCCGGAGTCATGTGCCCAAGGCACGATGCAGACTCCTGTTCTGCAAGTAAACAGCTGTGTTGCAGGCCTCTGCCCACAAAAACAATGGCAACCCTGATCATGTAACATGGCTTTGGCAGCCCCTATGATGGATCTGTTCTTCCTCTCCGCAACCCCGTTCTGCTGGGGGTTGTAAGGAACAGTGAACTCCCTCCTGATGCCTGCCTCCGCACAATAGTCAACAAACTCTCCAAGGGTGTACTCTCCTCCATTGTCCGACCTCAGGGACTTGATCTTCCGACCTGTCTGTGTCTCCACAAGAGCTCTGAACTCCTGAAACCGCTTGAAGACCTCACTCTTGGTCTTCAAGAAATAAATCCAGGTCCTCCCGGAGTGATCATCAATGAATAAAACATAATACTCATATCCACTCAAGGAAACATGAGACATCCGACCGCTCACATCATAATGAATCAAATCAAGTATCCCAGTCGCTCTGCTATCACTGTTGGGAAAAGGGGATTTGGCAAACTTGCCCATAGCACATCCTCTACAAGTATCAAAGTGATCAGTACTGAAATCTGGCATACCTGTAGTGATCTCCCGCAAGGTCCTCAAGGCTCCATGATACATATGTCCCATCCTGCGGTGCCAAATCTCACACTGCTCAGAATTGCTAGCTCTGCTGTCGGTACTACTACTCAATGCCAAAAGGGGCTGGAATGCAAACCTGTACACCTTTGCATGGCGTACACCTATCACTCTAGCTGACTCACTGGAGCGCCCCTGGGATACATCAACACCTGTCCTCCCCTGAACAGTACCTCATATCCTCTGTCCTCGAAAGCTGAGACAGATATGAGGTTCTTCCTCATCCCGGGCACATAAAGAACCTCTGTCACTTTCAAGGGAGGTTTGGACTCCCTCTGAAATGTCAGTGTCCCCACCCCGACTGCTCTAACAACTCTGTCATCACCGAGTACTACCTCAACATCAGTGCCACTCTCTGAAAGCTCCGAGAAGTACTCACGGACTCCTGTCATATGACGTGAAAGCCCCACTGTCTACATACCAGATACCTGTAGATGCTCCGCTAATCGAGGGAAAAGCCTGCTCCCTCTGAACCTGTATGGCAGGTGATCCTACACTAGAGGACTCACACATAATGTGAAGGCAAAAAATCCGGTCAAAACGACCTGCAAAGTCCTCAATCTCTGCTGATGCTGCCAAACTCTGTCCTTCCCCTTCTTCTTCTTCTTCTTCTCCGGACACACAACTGCATAGTGTCCCATCTTTTGACAATTCCAACACTTCACCTTGGAATAGTCCTTCTGTGTGTTTACCTGTTTACCTTTACTTTTGCCTTTGCCCCCACCACTGCTTGTGGAAGCCTGCTTCTTCCCTTTGCCTTTCTTGCCTCCTGCCACCAGTGCTACATCCTCATCCTGCTCAACTGGCTTGGCTGCCCCAAGCTGACCTTTCCTGATCTCTGTCTGAATGCAATCATCCCAAAACCTCTCCCATGTGGGAAGGGTCTCACGTGCACAAACCCCATCAGCAAAGTTCATCCATGAACGGGGGAGGCCATTTACCGCAATCCGCACCAACTCAGTGGGTGGAATGGCCTCTCCAATCGCTGCCAACTCATCTCTCACATTAGTAATCTTAATGAGATATCCAGCTGCACTATCATTGCCCATCTTAATGTTTTTCAGTTTCTCCTTCAAAACCATTTTCCGGTTCTCATTGGTACTCTGGTAGAGATTGGACAATGCTGTTCACATCTCATGGGCATTGCTCTTTCCTCTCACATGAGGAATGCAATGGTCTTTGATTCCGTCTAGAATCAGCCTCTTACCCTTGTTGTTCTTTCTATTATAAGCAGCCAACTGAGTAGCATCAATAGGCACAACAACAGGGGTCTGAGTGGTATGCACCACGATATCCCAGACTTCTGCCTCCTCAAATATACTCTGCATTCTCTCCTTCCAAACGCTGTAATTTGTATGCCCATCCAGCCTATTCTCCACCCTCAATCCCAATGACATCCTGCTGTCCCTAAACTGAAAAATAGCATTGTTGTAGTAAAGATAAAACCTGTTGTTTATGAAAAATCAGTTTGCTGGAATTTTCTGAGTGAAAAATCAGTTTGCTGGAATTTTCTGAGTGAAAAATCAGCGGCTGTAATTTTTCCTTTTGCTGTCCCAAACTGCCCTTTAGCACTCAAGCTCTGATACCATGTTAAAATTTCTGTTTTCCCGCCCCGGTTTTCAGTTTCTCCTTATTTCTCCCATGTAGTTAAATGCCCATTCCCATAACCATACATTCAACAATGCTGAAAAAAATAAATTTGCTGAAAACACAAATTCTGGAAAATTTACAGAATGCTGGAAATTGTAGAAATAAAAATCAACAATAATAAACAGCCATTAAAACACTGATATTTTTTGTCAATGTGACCCTGAAAAAACCCCCTACAACTCTTGGGGAAAACCAGTTTGAGAGTTGTTCTTTATTTCTGAAAAAAAAAAACATTTGTACAGCAAGAAAATATGCAGCAAAAATCAGCAAGCAAACTTTTACAACTTATCTCAGCCTTGCTGAAAAACTGCCCTGTTGAAACTTCGCCGTTGTTACTCCACTGCTGAAACTCCGTTGTTGATACTCTGCAACTCACTGTCCAGAAATCTCCCTTGCTCTCTTGCTCTCCTTCTCTCAATCTACTCATGAAAGAATTGAATCAAATGTGATCTTTTCCTCCCTTAATATAACTCCAAATGACTTTTGGGTGATCTCTAAATCCAATCGCTGAAATAGATTTAGATCAATGACTGAGATTAAATGTACATTTAAATCTCACTTTCTATTTTTTATTTCACCCACTTTAATAAAGACCCACTTAGTCATTTATTTCCAAAGTCACTTTTCCTTTCTAATTTTTCATTGACTTTATAAAAGTCACTTTAAAATTAGACTTAGTAACTTTATCACTTAAAATCACTTTTAAAATAGATTTTAACTTTATAAAAATTATAAAGTCACTTTAAGAGAAAAATTAAAATCTTTTGGACACTTTTCCCTTGGCCAAAGATCAAAGCCTAAGGGAACCACCTGCCCTCTGGTACCAAATTTTAACATTCTTTCATATCAAAGTTCAAGGAAAACTCTTGAATCTCACACACATGAACAAGATCATACTACTACTTTGAATCCATGACAAAAGGATAAATCATTGTGCAAACAAAAATTATTTCAATGTATTAAATGACAATAGTATTTTTTAGGAGAAAATTATCGCTCACCAATCCTTTGTGCGACATTTGTAGAATATATTTAGCATCTTCACCACTTTAACCTCTATAAAATATAGAATCATAGTTATTAAGTCTACATAAAGAAAATCTATATAGTCAATAATGAGAGAATACATTAAAACATATAATAAATTGAATAACAAACAAATGGAATCACAAATTAGCAAAGTATACTTTTAAGTGAAGTGACTGCATATATGTATGTTGACTCACCTTCATTTATGAACAATAAGCTTCATTTTCCTTGTCTGCTTCTTCCATTTCCTTCTCCACACCCAACAAACAAAACCAAGACCAAAGTACAAAAACTGTGAAAAAAGAAAAGAAAAGAAAAAACAAAGTAAAACAAAGAAAAATAAGTATAACACACCCAAAAAACAAAACAGAGACCAAACTACAACAAAATAGGAAAAAAAAAATAAAGAAAAAACGAGTACAACGCAAAGCATGGCCATGCTCAAACTCAACAAAACATGTAGACAAGAACAAAGAAAAAATTGCAAACATCTCTTCTACACATCATCTCTCCTACAATGTGCTCTCCTCCGCTGAAAAGAAAGAAAAAAAAAAAAAAAAAGTAGGTCGAATAAGGTTAAAATACACACACAATTAGTAATAGTAAGCATATTTTAAAACCAATAATTATTCATAATTAGAAACACACCTTGCCTAGAGTTTCACTCTTTTGTATTCCATTTGTTCGTTATATTCCACTCTCTTTTGCAGTGGACATATATTCCATGCTAAATAAAAAAAAATATAAATTATCACAAAAAATATAAATTTTCTAAACTAGATGTACTTCTACTAGCCATTAGAGGTAGCTTTTTTCTTGTTTTGAAAATGAATCTAAGCATATCTAAACAAATTGAGCACCCAAAACCATAGGGTCCACAAAGCAATAATGTTGCATGTTAGCACAATGGTTGATTGGTTGAAGGGTCAGTATGCTTGCTTGCTACACATTACCCACCTCTTCTATAGGGCATGTACTGTGGGGGTGTGCATGTGATGTGGAGCAAGAAAAAATACAATTTTAGACATACCATGTGATGTATATGTCAAACCACGAATTGAGTAATAAAACCCAAGAACCATGAAATAGTAGTGCAAACAAATAATAAAAATACTATTTTTTTGGGAAACTATGACTCACCCATCCTCTATGTTGCATTTGCATTGCTTAAGGTATCTTCTCCACTCAACCATTCGAGACAGTACCATTGTAGTCACTCACTGCACAAAGTAATATACAAAGCAATAAATTAATCATACACATACCAGCTCGTTCATCACTAATGTTATGGCAGCAACAACCATAAACAATAATCCCTAAAAATGTGAACCCCTATATAACTTTTCTTTTTATTTCATATCAAAGTTTTAGGAAAATCTCAAATCTCGCATCCATTAACAAGATTATACTACCTTGAAGCTATGACAAAAGGATAAATCATTGTGCAAACAAAAGATATTACAGTGGAATAATGAACAATATTATTATGAAGGAAAAAAATATGGCTCACCAATCATTTGCGTCACGTTTGTAGAATCTCTAAGATATGTTCACCATTTAACCTTCATAGACTATAAAACTGTAGTCGCTCACTAAAAGCAAATCAATATAGTTGAGTATGAAACCACATATAAAACATATAATAAATTGGAAAGCAAACAAATCGAGTCAAATATGAGCAAAATATAATTGTGAGTGAAGTGCATTGCGTATATAGTTCAGTGTGAGACAACATATAAAACATATAATAAATGTAAAAGAAAACAAATGGAGTCTCGAACGAGCAAAAGATAATTGTGAGTGAGGTGCATTGCGTATAGTTAAGGTGATTCACCTTCATTTATGAATGATAACCTCCATCTCGTTTCTTTCATTTTCTCTCCCTGCAAACAAAACCAATCCCAAACTACAAGAAATGAGAAAACGAGTACAAAACAAAGTATTGTCACTCTCAAACTCGACAAAAACAAAACATGTAAACAACAACAAACAAAAAATTGCAAACTCCGCCTTGCACATTATTTCTACTGCAGTGTCCTCTCCTCCACTGAAAGGAAAAAAAGTGGGGTGAATAAGGTTCAAATACAAACATAGATAGTAATGATAAGCATATTTCAAAATCAATAATTATTTATAACGGGGAACATGCTAGAAGGAGAAGATGTGAAGATAAATAATAATAATAACACAATTTTGTTGGAAGACAATATGACTCACCCATCCTCTGTGCTAGTTCTACATTGCTTAAGGTATCTTCTCCACTCGACCCTCCGAGACACTACAACTGTAGTTAGTCACTGCACAAAATAATATTATATATGAGATCATAAAGAAACCGCATGTTTAAATAACAAATATAAAGAGTGTTGAATTAACCATACACATACCTACCCTCCCTTCAATAATATTATAGCAGTGGCAATCATGAACAATAAACTCTTAACATTTGATGTAAAGTATAACTTTTCCATTTCTTTCATATCAAAGTTCAAGGAAAACTCTTGAATCTCACACGCATGAACAAGATCATACTACTACCTTGAAGCCATGACAAAAGGATAAATCATTGTGCAAACAAAAAATATTTCAATGTATTAAATGACAATAGTATTTTTTAGGAGAAAATTATGGCTCACCAATCCTTTGTGCGACATTTGTAGAATATCTTTAGCATCTTCACCACTCTAACCTCTATAAAATATACAATTTTAGTTATTAAGTCTACATAAAGAAGATCAGTACAATCGATAATGAGAGAATACATAAAAACATATAATATATTGAATAACAAACAAATGGAACCACAAATTAGCAAAATATACTTTTAAGTGAAGTGCACTGCATATAGGTATGTTGACTCACCTTCATATATGAACAATAAGCTCCATTTTCCTTGTCTGCTTCTTCCATTTCCTTCTCTACACCCAACAAACAAAACCAAGACCAAAGTACAAAAACTATGAAAAAAAGAAAATAAAAAACAAAGAAAAATAAATATAACACACCCAAAAAACAAAACAGAGACTAAACTACAACAAAATAGGAAAAAAAGAAAAATAAAGAAAAACGAGTACAACACAAAGCATGGCCATGTTCAAACTCAACAAAACATGTAGACAAGAACAAAGAAAAAATTGCAAGCATCTCCTCTGCACATCATCTCTCCTACAATGTGCTCTCCTCCGCTGAAAAGAAGAAGAAAAAAAAGTAGGTCGAATAAGGTTAAAATACACACACACAATTAGTAATGGTAAGCATATTTTAAAACCAATAATTATTTATAATCAGAAACACACCTTGCCTAGAGTTTCACACTCTTTGTATTCCATTTGTTCGTTATATTCCACTCTCTTTTGCAATCGACATATCTTCCATGCTAAATAAATTTTTTTTTATAAATTATCACAAAAAACATAAATTTTCTAAACTAGATGTACTTCTACTAGAAGTACTACAAACAATGCTTCCATTAGAGGTAATTTTTTTTTTTTTTTGAAAATGAATCTAAGCATATCTAAACAAATTGAACACCCAAAACCATAGGGTCCACAAAGCAATAATGTTGTATGTTAGCACAATGGTTGATTGGTTGATGGGTCAGTATGCTTGCTTGCTCAACCTTGGTCCTTACCCACCTCTTCTATAGGGCATGTACTGTGGGGGTGTGTCTATGATGTGGAACAAAAAAAAATGCAATTTTAGACATACCAGGTGATGTATATGTCAAACCACTAATTGAGTAATACAACCCAAGAACCATGCTCCAAGGAAAAATAATAGTGCAAACAAATAATAAAAATACTATTTTTTTGGAAAACTATGACCCACCCATCGTCTATGTTGCATTTGCATTGTTTAAGGTATCTTCTCCTCTCAACCATTTGAGACAGTACCATTGTAGTCACTCACTGCACAAAGTAATTTTTTATATGAAATCATGAATAAACCACGAGAGAAATTGAATAAAAAATATACAAAGCAATAAATTAATCCTACACATACAACCTCGTTCATCACTAATGTTATAGCAACAACAACCATAAAAAATAATCCCTAAAAATGTGAACCCCAATATACTTTTCTCTTTATTTCGTATCAATGTTTTAGGAAAATCTCAAACCTCACATCCATTAACAAGATCATTCTATCTTGAAAATATGACAAAAGGATAAATCATTGTGCAAACAACAAATATTACGGTGTAATAAAGAACAATATTATTATGTAGGAAAAAAATATGGCTCACCAATCATTTGCGTTGCATTTGTAGAATCTCTAAAGTATCTTCACCATTTAACCTTCATAGACTATAAAAATGTAGTTGCTCACTAAAAGCAAATCAATGTAGTTGAATATGAGACCACATATAAAACATATAATAAATTGGAAAGCAAACAAATGGAATCACAAATGAGCAAAATATAATTGTGAGTGAAGTGCATTGCATATATAGTTCAGTGTGAGACCACATATAAACCATATAATAAATGTAAAAGCAAATAAATGGAGTCTCGAATGAGCAAAAGATAATTCTGAGTGAGGTGCATTGCGTATAGTTAAGGTGATTCACCTTCATTTATGAATGATAACATGCATCTCATTTCTTTCATTTTCTCTCCCTGCAAACAAAACCAATACCAAACTACAAGAAATGAGAAAACGAGTACAAAACAAAGCATTGCCACTCTCAAACTCGACAAAACCAAAACATGTAGACAACAACAAACAAAAATGTCAAACTCCACCCTTGCACATTATTTCTACTAGAGTGTCCTCTCCTCCGCTGAAAGGTAAAAAAGTGGGTGAATAAGGTTAAAATACAGACAGATAGTGATAAGAATATTTCAAAATCAATAATTATTTATAACGGGAAACATGCTAGAAGGAGACGATGTGAAGCAAAATAATAATAATAACACAATTTTGTTGGAAGACAAGATGACTGACCTATCCTCTGTGCTGGTTCTCCATTGCATAAGGTATCTTCTCCATTTGACCCTCCGAGACACTACAACTCTAGTCGGTCACTGGACAAAGTAATATTATATATGAGATCACAAATAAACCACATGTTGAAATAACAAATATAAATATTGTTGGATTAACCATACACATACCTACGCTCCCTTCACTAATATTATAGCATCGACAATCATGAACAATAAACCCTTCACGTTTGAACCAAAGTATAACTTTTCCATTTCTTTCCTATTAAAGTTCTAGGAAAACTCTTGAATCGCACACACATGAACTAGATCATACTACCTTGAAACCATGACAAAAGGTAAAATCATTGTGCAAACAATAAATATTTCAGTGTATTAAATGACAATAGTATTTTGCAGGAAAAATTATGCTCACCCATCTTTTGTGCCACATTTGTAGAATGTCTTTAGCATCTTCACCACTTTAACCTTTGTAAACTATACAACTGTAATTGTTAGGGTCTACATAAATAAGATCAATATAGGTGATAATGAGAGAATAGATAAAAACATATAATAAATTGAATAACAACCAAATGGAGAAACAAATTAGCAAAATATACTTTTAAGTGAAGTGCACTGCATATAGGTATTGTTGACTCACCTTCATTTATGAACAATAAGCTCCATTTTCCTTGTCTACTTCTTCCATTTCTTTTTCCACACCCAACAAACAAAATCAAGACCAAAGTACAAAAACTGTGAAAAGAGAAAAGAAAAGAAAAAAACAGAAGACAAAGAAAAACAAGTACAACACAACCAAAAAAAGGAAATAAAGACCAAACTACAACAAAATAGGAAAAAAAAATAAAATAAAGAAAAACGAGTACAACACAAAGCATGGCCATGCTCAAACTCAACAAAACATGTAGACAAGAACAAAGAAAAAATTGCAAACATCTCCTCTGCACATCATCTCTCCTGCAATGTGCTCTCCTCCGCTGAAAAGAAAAAAAAAATAGGTTGAATAAAGTTAAAATACACAACTGTTAGTAATGGTAAGCATATTTTAAAACCAATAATTGTTCATAATTGAAAAAACACCTCGCCTAGAGTTTGACACTTTCTTCTGTATTCCATTCATTCTTTATATTCCACTCTCTTTTGACATTCTCTTTTTATATTCCATGCCATATCACAAAAAAATATAAATTATCACAAAAAATATAAATTTTCTAAACTAGATGTACCTCTACTAGGAATACTATAAACAACGCTTTCATTAGAGGTAATTTTTTTTTCTTGAATGAATCTAAGAATATCTAAACAAATTGAACACCCAAAACCATAGGGTCGACAAGGTAATAATGTTGTAAGTTAGCACAATGGTTGATTGGTTGAATGGTCAGTATGCTTGTTTTCTCAACCTTACCCGCATCTTCTATAGCGCATGTATTGTGGAGGTGTGTTTGTGATGTGGAGCAAGAAAAAATACAATTTTAGATATACCATGTGATGCATATGTCAAACCACTAATTGATTAATACAATGCAAGAACCATGGTCCAAGGAGAAATAGTAGTGCAAACAAATAATAAAAATACTATTTTTTTGGAAAACTATGACCCACCCATCCTCTCATTTGCATTGCTTAAGCTATGTTCTCCACTCAACCATTCCAACCACTGTAGTCACTCACTACACAAAGTAATTTTTTATATGAAATCATGAATAAACCAAGAGAGAAATTAAATAAAAAATATACAGAGCAATAAATTAATCATACACATACCAACTCGATCATCACTAATGTTATAGTAGCAACAACCATAAACAACAATCCATAAAAATGTGAACCCCAGTATAACTTTTCTCTTTATTTCATATCAAAGTTTTGGGAAAATCTCAAACCTCACATCCATTAACAAGATCATACTACCTTGAAGCTATGACAAAATGACAAATCATTGTGAAAACAACAAATATTACGGTGGAATAAAGAACAATATTATTATAAAGGAAAAAATATGGCTCACCAATCATTTGCGTTGCGTTTGTAGAATCTCTAAGGTATGTTCACCATTTAACCTTCATAGACTATAAAACTGTAGTCGCTCACTAAAAACAAATCAATATAGTTGAGTATGAGACCACATATAAAACATATAATAAATTGGAAAGCAAAGAAATGGACTCACAAATGAGCAAAATATAATTGTGAGTGAAGTGCATTGTGTATATAGTTCAGTGAGACCACATATAAAACATATAATAAATGTAAAAGCAAATAAATGGAGTTCCGAATGAGCAAAAGATAATTGTGAGTGAGGTGCATTGTGTATAGTGCAGATGTAGAGTTGGTAGCAGTATAGCAGTGTCAACAGCAACACGGATGCAGCATCGGAGTTGCGGAGTGGTTGGTGGGCAATTTAGCAAGACATCAACAGCGTGATAGGAGATGTTACAAAGACACCTGAGACTCAACCAATTGAACTCGCAGAACACATCCCTCGAGCTAGTATTAAGCTAGTACAGGGTGTGCAGCACTAGAACACAGTCCTCGCTAAGAGGGAGTGTTAGTTTTTGTAGCATAGGATGTGTTCTAGCCACAAAATTTGGTGGAGAGGTAAGAATACATAAGATCTCCATAAACCAGAAATCGTTTCAAGAAATTCCACCTAGAGATGACTTAATTAGATCATTAGCCGATTTTTAAATATTTCCTAGGTCTGAACTTAGGGAATATGGTTAATTAATCAGAATTAATTAACTCAAGGTGAGAATCCTCTAGAAACTCATACAGATCAACTCCAATATGATCCTAGCCCTTGATTAAATTTTAATCTTGGTCGTTGGATTATAAGAAGAAGTCAATGGGCACTTGGAGAAAACACCAGACAAACCAAAGACACTTGGAGAATTCGATTTTCCAAAGTAGCAACAGTCAGTTGTCAGAGAGTTCGAACTTCAGTGAGGAAGCAGAGATAGTGAGGGGTAGCGGCAGTGAGGCTGGAGAAAGTTTTCCAGATGCAGCGAGTGCATTTGCAGAGAGGCTGAGATTTCTCCAAGAGGCTGCAAAAAGGCAGCTCAAAGCCTCAAGAAGGTAGTTCTATTTGTTAGGAAGGAAGACGTTTTCAGTTCTAGAGGCCAGATAGAGATTCCAGAGAGACGTTGTCCCAATTAGCAGCAAGCAGGACGACTAGACTAGCAATCAATTCGGGTAGCAGTTGCAATAGGCCACATCATATTGATGCAGAGCCTGTGCAGGCCTAGTAGGACGACTTGCTTTTCAGAGGCAGTCCAGTGTCAGAATTGCCTGGAGTGAGGATAATTTCCCTCTAGTATTTTTGCCAATATTTTCTTTACAAGATTACCAGATTTCAGCATCCAGATTATTGTACTTAGAATTTCTCACCGTTGCATAATAATAACACACTTATCTAATGCACCGGTTTTCCCAAGATGGGTTTTTCCAGGGACATTTTCCAAAAATAACGATGTCACTTTTATGTGTGTGCTAGATATTCTTAGATTCCAGCACTATTTTTTCCACAGTTTATTTGTGAAAATCACAGTGTGAATTATTTGATATTTGTCATAGCAAACAACAAATAAATTGTTAAATAAATTAACAATTAGAAAAATAATCTACAATTCTTGTGATAGATGAAATTTTTACAAGATGAATGCCAAAACAACTTAGATATTATGTATGCTAAGAAGGATAGCCATGGTCGCAGAGGGTTATTGTTGCTTCAAGGTTAACGTGTGACAAATTACGAACCAAACAATCAAAGAAAATTGCAAAATCAAGCTTCCTCGTCAGATGTTTACTTGATCCACAGGGTTGCAACTTTAGAGCTCAATGATTTGTGTTTTGTGATGTCCTCATGAGTTAACCGTGGTGCCTTTATATAGGTTTTAGAGACATCTTATGAAAACTCGCCGACTTGGGGTTTGGAGGGAAATTAAAATTTTAACTTTCCAATATGATGGAGCCTGTTGCACACATTTTGTCAAGCAATAGTACAATATTTTTCTTCAAAGATCGAGATCATCAACTATTAGCTATTTTGTCATTGTAAACTCATTCTGCAAATTTTTAATATAAATGATGCTAATAAGACCGTGTATTATGTAAAAACCTAGGTAAGCCTATTATTTTGGACACGAATTTCATTCTAGGAGGTTTTTCGTCTCACTGATTCATCTGTGTTTCTAAACATGGATGATCAATAGAGTTTTTCCCTCTAACCTCACCCCAAAGCTAGAGTGGAATTTGTTGTCAAAGTCTTTGGTGACTCTTAGTGTTTTAATTGGGTCTTATGTAAAAGTGATTTGGGAATAATTTAAGCTAATTGGCTAAATTATTTTATTACAAATCACTTGGTCTACTAGATGATGTTGTGTAGCGGAAATCAATATGTATTTTGAGGGTCTATAACGAATGGGCATTCCCCTTTTGAAGGTTGAAATGTAATTATCTTATGTAAAAATTATTTAATGCATGGTCCCTTATGCTTAGACACCATGGCTAAAATATTAAAGGGTGGGAAATATATTTAATCCCCTCAAGTGTTAATTAATTAACTTTTTGAGCAAAAATTAAATTAATCCTAAGCCAGAAAATTAATTAACTAAAGTCAAATTTAGAGCCTTAGAGAAATTATCAAAGAGATTTAGAACAGTTGGTGAAGGAGCGCGCTGTTAAGGCAAACCGTAAGCAAAGGTCACCGGTTCTAGTCTCGTTGATACCAAAAAATCCAGCATGGTTTCCGCTAGTGCGGCTCAGGCCAAGTGTGATCCCCGAGTGACTTTGACGACTTAGACGCCCCCGAGTCGTGGCCTCTCAGCCACAAGGCAAGAGTGATTTTCAAGATTCACCCACTTATCAACCAAAAAAAAAGCCTTAGAGAAATTAAATTCTCCAAGTGGAAAAATTCGTGAGTATCAAAACAATTAATTTTTGGAGGTTTCCCACCAAGGGAATATTGGAAATTTTTGGAGGTTCCTCAAAAATAAATATTTTCAACGATGGAGATTAAAAGATGATCAAATATTTTTTGGCGGCTGAGATTATTTTGATGGGGATCAATCGAACTAGCCATTATTTTCCACTTGAAGGATTTATCTATAGATTAAGTGTCATTTGTGTCTCAAACCATCTAACTTTTGGCTTATGTAACTCTGAAAATTTTATGTCAATTATTGCCCCACTAGGAACGTTGAAATAACCATAATAAAGACCTTGGGAAGCAGTTCATGCTGTCTCTGATCTAATGATTTGTGATATGTATTGGGTACGGGCATTCCTATATTGTGCTATATAAATATTTTGATCGTTATTTCATTGTAGGTGATAGGAACATTCGATTGGTAAGTTATGGGTTTATCTTAGGTGATCTGATTCATTGGATATTCCAACGATTTGTTCTTCAAGAATATATAGTGTTTGCAGGTTCCCCAACCCTTGGACTCCAATTTCACAAACTTTGGATAGAGGCTAACTGTGTTTGGACTCTAATTATTTGTATGGTGTTCTAACTTCGCTAAGGCTGTAGTTTATCATTTATTTTTTGAAACACATTTAGACAATACTAAAGATTTATAAAATCCCAAAAAAAAATCAAGCATTTTACATGTATATTTTGTAAATATAATTTGTATAACACTCATTGGATGCAAAATTGTATAATATAATTTGTATAATAATCGTGTAGTAGAGTCCATGGAAAGTATGCAACATGGGTACTCCTTGGATGAGGAATCAAACTTTGCATCCAATGGGTGTTCTTGCTCAAAATTTGAGTAAACTCGTAGGGAGATAAGTTGAAAATACAAGTTTAAAAAGTAGTTTTTTATTTTTTCCCTCTAAAATTTGATGATGTAATTTAATCTTATTTTATTATTTCCACTATTATTTTATAATTTCCTTAGGAGGTTCATTTTAGACCTCAAAATTCCTCTAATGGGCCTTCCTTCTTCCTTGGCAGCTCTTGTTCCCTGCCTCCAAGACTGTGGCAACCCTCCTTTTCTCTTTCGTCAAGCACATTGTTGCACGAAGCGCCCCCCCCCGGTTCCAAGCCCGGAAGCGCGTCCCGTGCGGATGCGTCTAGGAAGCTTCGGCGGAAGCGCGCTTTCGAATTTTTTTGTCGCTTCGTAGAATTTTCCGAAGCGTGGCTCGGAAGCACGCTTCGTACGACGCTTCGGAGGGAGAAGCGCACGCTTCCCGTACGCTTCCAGAAAAGGCCGTGCGCATGATGAAATTCGGTTTTTTTTTTTGACTTGGAATAAAGGGTGTGAGGTTAGGGTGAGGTTAGAGTGAGGAATGAAGAGAATAAAGCCCCCATTCATTCCTCATTTGCTCACTTTGAGTTTATGAGAGTTGGAGAAGAGAAGAGAGGAGAGGAGAAGAGAAGAGAGGAAAGAAGAGGAGAAGAGAGGAGAGCTTGGAGGAGTGAAGGAGGAGGAGCTAGGAGAAGGAGGAGCAGCTTGAAGCAAGAGCTTGGAGGACTTCATCTACAAGAGTTAAAGAGGTAAGTTCAAACCCCAAACTCCCTTATTTTTTTGACCTTTTTTTTGTATTTTTCTCTTCCCTCTCCTACTCTTTCCCATTGTTTCTACTTGCTCCTTTACTTGCAGGTTGTCCACCACCTATATCCATATTCCAAGATGGTGTTCTTTTGGCTTCTATGTATCATTCCACTCTTGGTTTTAATGATGGCAAGGGGGAATAGGAATAGAAGGGAAGAAACACAAGAGGACAGTGGTCCCAATATGAGTGAGCCAATGTATGATGAAGAGGAAGGGTTTGAAGAGAAAGGGGATGAACCCGAAGGGGAAACTGAAACACTAGCTGGGAAAGTTGCATTAACACCCTTGTGGAACTATGTGACCAAACTTGATGGGGGAAAGGGTGGTGGAACTTACAAATTTGTGTGCCATCATGGTTGTCATGGAGGAAAACCATATTGTGGTTCATATACCCGTGTGAGGAGGCATCTTTGTGGGGTGCTGGACAGTGATGAAAAAAAGGGTCTTGTTGGGGTACAAATTTGCCCAAACATTTCAAATGAAGAAAGAAGAAAATACATCCAAATAGAGGAGGTTGCACAACAAAAAAAACAAGAAACAAAAAACTCACTTTGAATCAAGTGCAACCTCTAAATTTGGTAGCTCATCTCCTCATGATACTTCTGCAAGCTCTGGAGGTAGAAGAACAATAGGGGATTTCCTTAATGTTGCTGGGAGGGATGACGTGAATGGAAAGGTAGTCCGTTTTCTTTGTGCTTACGGTGTACCATTCAATGTGCTTCGCTCTCCCTATTGGCATGAAATGGTAAAGGCCATCAATGAAGCCCCAAAAAGATGCAGGGCCCCCAACTATGAGAAAGATAGAACAGTGTTATTAGAAAGAGAAAAAGCTAAGGTTCAAAGAGCTTTGACACGTTTTACAAATGAGTGGGTAGATTCTGGGGTATCCATTGTACCAGATGGGTGGACAAATATTAGAAACCAACATTTGATAAATGTTCTTGGTGTTTCTTCTAGTGGTGCAGTATTTATTACATGTCATGACTCCTCCTCCATCAGTGCATCTGCACAAAACATTGCAGATCTCCTACTGAAATCAATCAAGGATGTTGGTCCGAATAATGTGGTTCAAGTGATCACAGATAATGCAACAAATTGTAAGGCAGCAGGAAAAATTATTGAGCGTACTTATCCACACATCTTTTGGTCTGGGTGCCTGGTTCACACGTTGAACCTTTTGATGCAGGATATTGTGAAGCACAAAGAATGTGGGTGGATTACTAAGCTTTACAGGAGAGGGAAGTAACTCATTAAATTCATCACAGGGCATACAAGGGTAAACTACTTCTATGGCACTTAATCCAAGTTGCAGTTGCTTAAACTTGCAAAGACAAGATTTGCTAGTTATTACCCCACCTTTAGGCGGCTAGTGAAGGTGAGACAAGCTTTAACTAATCTGGTGTGTGCTAAATCATGGGATGAAATTAACACTGACATAGATGGTGCTAATGAAGTTAAGGACACTATTCTTGACACTTACTTTTGGTCACAGGTTAAATATGTTTTGCAATTCACCAAACCAATTTATTACATGATCAAGTTTGGAGATTCAGATCGACCAGTAATTGGGCAGGTGTATGAGCAAATGGATAGCATGTTGGGGCAGATTAAAGACATTGTTGAGCCTAGAGATACCACCTTGTACAATTATATTCGTGCAGAGGTGGTAAACCGATGGGAAATGCTAAATGTTCCATTGCATGCATTAGCATATGTTTTGACACCTAAATACTCATCCATCATGGCTTTCAACACCAGCACCTGGGGGGAAGCAGGAGAAAACCACACCAAGATCAAGAGGTTCACAGAAAATATATGGCTGCATTGAGTAAATTAAACCTTGATGAGGAGGAGGCTGCATTAGTACAGAGGCGGTTGAGCAACTATACACTTAACACTGGTCCACTTGGGAGCATGCATGCAATTAAAGATCGAGAGACTTTTTCTTCTCGAGTGATGGAACATGCATGGAGGGGGTACTCCACTTCTACAGACTTTGGCATTGCGGGTGCTATCACAGGTGGTAAACACTTCTTCTGCAGAGAGGTGTTGGAGCTCTTATTCTTTCATCCACAGTGTTAAAAGGAACAGGTTGAGTTTAGACCGGGTAGAGAGCTTGGTTTATGTTCATTACAACTTGCGATTGTTGTCCCATTACTGTGAAGATGCAAAGTCTAATAAAGACCTATTGATTTGGGACAAGAATCCAGAGGAGCCCAATTTGGAGGATGGAGTGTTGCGATTAGAGCAATTAGAGGATGCTATTATCCATGTATGTCCATTGTGGTATGAATTTTCCAATTTTTCCTTATAAAGCATTTCTCTAATTCATGTTTTTAATTTTTTTGTTAACTACTGTTTTTTTTTTTGCATGAATTTTTTGAGCAATTTCAGGATGATGATGATTGTGTTGATATGCCACTCCCACCCCCATATGGTCCCTTGGTTCCTAGGTTCCATGGTTCAACACCAACAGCAAGGGGTTCTTCTTCATCAGTTTCAGTGCCAGTGCCACAACTTCCACATGCACCATCTTCTTCATTGCCACCACGTGGAGGCCCACTGCCACGTTCTCTTTGTGGTGGAAGGAGGAGAGATTAGTAGATATATTCACAATCTACTACTTTTGTCATAGATTACTCATTAGACTTGTAGGCTTGTGAATTTGAATTTTGAACCTTTTTTGTCTTGGTGGTGACCAAGTGACATATTTTGTAAACATTATTATGCTTTATGTTGACAGTGCTCACTTGCTAGATAAATCATAATATGCTCTATGTTTTATGTTTTATAATATGCTTAAATGTTTTATGTTTTATAATATGCTTAAAAATTTGATGTATGTTTGTAATAGCTAGAATATGGATGGTTTTTGTACATACTAGTAACTACAATGGAATCATGGATGCCATATCTATCTTGATTTATGCAAAAATATGCATGTTTTCATGTCTTCTACAATTAATTTGGTATTTGGGATGTTTGTTTCGAGTATAAATGCAAAAAAATATAAAATATATATATATATAGCAGACGCTTCCGCGGATGCTTCGCTTCCTAGATTTTTGGAAAATGACGCTTCCGCATCCCTGCTTCCAAAAAAAAGTCCCCACTTCGTGCAACATTGGTCAAGCATTACCTCTGTCGCAGGCCCTAAGAGGTCTCCTCTTGCCTGCGTTATCCCTTCCCATATTGCTGCTGCCTTCCCATATTGTTGTTGCTTCTCCTTTGCCTGAGTGTTGGCTTCAAGCCTACTTTTTGGCCTTGTGCCTCTTCCTTGGCCTATCTCATTGCCCCTTTAGCCACCTTCTACTCACTATTTGATGCCATTTTTAATTTCTGGGTTGATTGTTGGTATCTTGCAGAGATATTGATCATTGTTTTTTGTGTTTGCAGGTAGGTTATATACTGAAGAAACTTGGTGCGAGAGAACTAGACCTCTGCAAGGCCTAAGGCCTATCGCCTTGCTCCTTAAACTCTCATTTGCCTCACTATTTCCTTCAGTCATCTAAGCACTTGAATCCATCAATAAAACATACACCTAAATCCCTTAAAATTAACTCAGAGATTGTCTCACAAATTAACCGGGCATTATCTGATTTGAACATCCACTTTTAGGACTGGTTTCATGAGAGTTGAATTAATTGTCATAAGCACCTTTGAGGTCTGAATTATAGCAGTGATACTGGCACATGAGGACGCTGTCTCATTGAAGGTCCAGTCTTGGGAAAGTAACTTTGATAGTAAATTCACTCACATAAAGTTGAAATTGTTGCAAAATGAGCACTAAGTAACAAATCATTTTGACGCATTGACCTTCTGGTTTCTTGAAATCTGATATATTAAACTCTGATAATGCACCTACAGCAGTGGTGAAAATTTCATGACAGTGACCTAGAATAATTTACAAATTGCCTCAAGCATTAAGGGACTAATTTGATACACTTGGCACTTCTATTTTAGCAAAGTCTTAAGTTTTTTGGGGACTGTTATCTCTCTTCTAGATGAATTATAAGGTCTGATTCATAACAGTAAACCAAACATCATTTCATAGTGTGCATCTTCATTTGAATTTGCTCTTGAAAAGTTAGGCAAGTTTAGGACTGTTTTGGCATATAAGTAGCTCACTGCCTAAGTTGCATGATACGGGGAAACAGGTACGAGCTTCCAAAATGGGTACAGGTACGAAATGTGACCCCCCCAAATTTTGGAAACGGGGAAATGCAATATATATATATATATATATATATATATTAGGACATTTAAGAAATATGTGCAATCATAAAGCATATATGAGACATTATAATTTATTACATTATGATTAAATTTTCGAATGTCCATGCATAAACTATAAGTCTCTAAATTTACATCACATTTACTCATGAATGATCACATAATGAAACCAGCAATATCCAAAATCAGCCACGAGAAATTTCTAAATTCTTGTCTTGTGCTTGATTGGGAGTCTCCTCTTGCATAGTTGAACGGCCTTAGCGCTCTTGATTATTGGGAGGCTCCCCTGCATAGAGGGCTTGGTTCTCTTTATTAAAAACAAGTTCCATACTCTAGTACATGACAAAATCCAATGGAAACATTGCAACCCCCCCAATCCAAAAATCTTGAAAAAATGATAAGTCTGTTGGATATTGAGCGAGATCTAAAATTCTACTTTCTCCATATGAAATCTAATGAGGGCGAAACCACTCTCAAACATCCTGAGTCATTTCATGGTAATGTTAAAAATTTAAGTAAAAGGATGTCATTAAAAATTTCATCCTTCTACTTTAAGAATTTAACATTACCATGAACTGTATAGCAACACTAGAGCCATAGGCTTGAACATTAGGTTGCCCCACTCAAAAAAAATGTTTGTAATCTTCAGTAACTACCTCTATCACTCCTAAATTGGTAGGGAGTGATCCAAAAACAAAAAAAGTCACTTTATCGTTGAAACGTGGCTATACGACCTGGAAACGCGTTCAGGTCGTATTGGGCCATGTTTCCCTCATGTGAAACATGGTAATACGGCCTGAAACGTGTTTCTAGGTCGTACCAAACACATTTCCATATCGTTTCTGCCCAGAAACGAGCTCGGGCCCAATGTTTCCTGCAACACAGCTCATTGCTTATTTCTTGCTCCTTTGGTATCATAAGTTACATAAAGGCTCTTGATAATTGGTTAATGTTCTATCGTTGATTAGTCATTTTGTCTTATGGTTTCATAAGAAGAATATTAACATATTTTATCTTGTGAGTTTCCTAATCTAAAATCTTGTATTGAGTAACTCACTTTGTAAAGCACTTGAAATTGATCTCAAGAGAATCTTCTTTCTATTGCTTGGACATAAGGGTAACCTTGTGTTACACTACTTGGAGATCTAATTGTTCCTAGAATTTTGTGAAAATAATATTATTGAATGTCTCATAAGCAATTATAAGTGTTGAGGAACTTTGAGTAATTGTGAATTTAATTAAATATCTCTTATTGGCATCATCTTGTGAACTTCTGAAGAGCATTGTGTTGACGGTGCTAGAACCACAAACATGTCAGGGGATCTCCCCAATAAGAAGTCTCAACTAGACCTCAGGCTGTTTGGTGTAGGAGTCCCAACAGTGGGTCGTACAGTACCGCCTTGACCGTGATGGTGCACAGAGGCAAGTAAGATGTCCCTGTTGGTAGCAAGGGTGTGACATATGCATCAAGTCAAGGAAGGTGCATGAGCGGTTCTAACACACAGAGGGTGAGGCAAGTGCGCCCCTTGGAAACCTGTGAAAGCACGGAGTTAAGAAGGGACCACACGAGCTAAGATGCATCACAAACCAGAAGGCAACTGAGCTAGCAATCCAAAGCGATGGTTAAACCAATAGCACATTTCGTTAAGGTTCATACATACATACACAAAAAATAGCTACACATGCATGCGTAAGCAAACAGATACATATATCATTTAGAGTAAACATGATAGATGAAATACAATACGACATATGCATGAAACGTGTTGGCTCTGTTATATTAAGAAGTGAAAGTTCCAGTCATACAATACAACCATGACCAACCACTAGTTCTGAAAACAGAACATTACAGTCACTGCCGCCCACTCCTCCAAAGAGATATATTAGCCCTGCACAGTGGAGAAGCCAAGGCTTGTTACAATACATTCCAAGCTTTCTCTAAGATACTCCTATTGGAAGCTTGGTTGACCAAAAGCCTATACAATGAGTTATGAGGGACTATTTATAGCAAAGGGTGGGTTGACCCTTGACATTCCCCTTTGTGACCGTTCATCTACCCTTATGACTCTTTAACTAGTCTATGACTGTTACATTCAACTATCAACACTTGAACTTCCACTTGACAAGACGTTACATACAATCCGCACATGTACCCATGTGAGACAAAATGGCTTGAGAAAGCCATGCAAGACATCACTGACACTCGGACCATTGAGGTGAGACCAACTCTTTGACATCCTTGTGATGGTCGATGGTGGTGAGTTGATGCCAAGCTTGGTCGTCCATGATGGTGTCTATGCGCTCAATGGTGACATCCTACTGAAAGCAAACTCTTGCCTTCGTTGCATCCGAGTACACTGGTATGGCTCCTCTATCCAACTCGTTTGATAACATGCGTATCATTGTCTTGAGTGCAACTGGACCAGCAACATACTGATGCATAGTGTCTGTGTTGATCTCCAAGTGTGTGTTGGTGACCATGCGCATCAACTTGTCAAAATACATGTTTGGCTCCAGTCGGAATTGCTTCTTGCCTTCACCTCAGTGAGTGTGCCAAATGGGTGGGATCGCATGTGTGCGCACAATGACATCCATGCTCCTGAATGCCCTTGCATTCGATCGACAACTCTACTCACCTTGTCTGCTCCATGCCAGCTACTGGATGGGTCCATAACCTGTATGGGCGCAATTTCATCGGTCTGTGTATGTTGTGCCTCCTGTTGTGCCTGTTCCCATTGCAACTCCTTCTCTTGTCTGTGCAGCTCCTGTTCTTCCTTGAGTTGTCGCTTGAGCACCTACAACTCCTTCTCTGTTTTCTCTCTTTGCCTTCGCACGATCCTCTTGTCGTGTCGTCGCCTCATAGCCTCAGTCTCCAAAGTTGATTTCCTCACAAGTGGATCTGCTTGAGCTTGCAACTTTGTTCCGCTTATGTGTTGTCAACAACCTTCCTCTTGCATTTATCACATGCAGGTGTGCTACCTTCTGTTACTGCTGATGGTGTTGCTCGTTGTGACGTTGCCGCCATTTCATCTTGATATCCTTGTCCATGAACAACTTGATGTCTTCATAGATAGGCAAGTTCATAGACACTTGATCAACTGCATCCCCAAATGTGCTTTGGATGGTGTCTTCGACTCTGCTCTCCTGGAATCCATTGTACCTGTGCTGCTGAGAGGCAAACAAACACCTGTGATCCCTGGAGACATATCAACGCTCATGAAAAGCAATATGTAAGTCGAAAACCAAAACAAACTGAACGACTAACATGCAACACACCTGTGTGACTGCCTGTGAAGATTGCACAATTTTCACTGAGGTTGGGAGACTAACTACAAAACTGCGCAAGGCACAGCCCGGGCTGTCGAGAGGCTGACTAACTGCTGGAACTGCGCAATGCACAGCCCAGCTTGGCCTGTTGAGGACTGAAACTGCACAATGCGCAATTTCAGTCAGCAGTAACATGCAACCAACAAACTGCATTGCATACTTTCTAGGGCGAGTAAGACACTGCCTCCAAGAATTGTGCAATGCAAGCTTAGAGGTTAGTGTTGAGCCAGGATTGCGCAATTTCTAGAGGGAAGGTAGAGCCTTCGCTTTTGGAAATGCGTAGTGCTAGCCGGGCGAGGCAAGGCTCAGGCTAAAGAAACCCAGACCCGCCCACGGGCAACTGAAAACATGAGAAGTCTAAATGCATGGGGATACCAAGTGTAAACAAGAGTGAATGATCATGCATGCAAACAGTAAGTGCAAGATTTAGAAAACTGGAAAGCATGCATGTGTGTGAAGTGAATCGTTGCAACGACGACCGTTGGTAAAAAACAATGTCATGCATGCGACAACAATGAGATGCAAATGAAAACTGAAACGGTGCTTCTACAAGCTAACATACATCAAAACGACAACAAGCGCTTGTTGAAATCAAGCAAACAACACTCACACAAAGCGAAACACAAAAAGCGACAAAAAAGCAGCGCAAGACATGAAAAGTGGCCTTACCCCGAAACAGTTGAGTTGAATGTGTCGACGACTCTTAGATGCAATGTGGGATGTCAGAGCTGCAAGGTCGATGTGAGGAATGAGCTCTGCAATGTCCGGTTGATGATTTTGATAAGATCAAGGTTATGACGCACATGCCACAAATCTAGGAAAAGCGACACTTGGAGGGAGGTTTCTGAAATGATCCTTGCATGTAACCTCCAAAAAATATCCCTAAATCTAGGGATGCTTTTGCATGCTGGCTTGGGAAAAGCAGTCCATGCATGCAAATCAGTTCTGCTTGGTCCCGGAGGGAACCGATCAGCCTAAAGGCACATGCATCGATCTGCAAGCCTGGGATTAAAATCTGCGTTGTTCCTGGGCTGCGCAGAGCTGGCTGTCCCAGAGGGATTACGCAATGTCTGGGAGGAACAGGTGACTGTCTCCCAAGGTTGCGCAATTTATGGACTAAGCAGCTGTCCTGGGTCAGATTGCACAATTTTCTCAAGGAATCCTGTCTAACTGCATTGTGCAATTTCTGAGCCCAGTAAGTTGCCTGACTGATTTGCGCAATTTTTTCTAGTTGTCCCAAAGGGATTACACAATTTCTAGGAGCAGTTGGTGACTGCTACACAGAATTGCGCAATTTCTAGGCTGAGCAGTTGTCCTAGGATGAATTGTGCAATTTTTGAGAGGAAGACTATTAGGAGGAATTGTGCAATTTTGGAGCCCAGCTGGATGTCCAGCTGGGTTTGCGCAATTTCTGGAGGTAAGTTTGGTTCCCCTCCAAAATTGCGCAATTCCCAGAGGGAGCTTCTCAACCAGCAACTAACACTAAGTCATTAAAGCAGCATGTGAAGGAGGTGGAACAAACTTGCATGCACATGCTAACAAGACTATGAAACAGCTGAAGCCTATGTGCTTGATGATGCAATACATGTTGTTGAGGATGGTTGAAAAGGATACTCCAAAATGAAGCTAAGGCAAAATTTCGAGGGTGCTTGTAGCCGCTACAACACATTGTTAATCTTAGAATCATTGATAAGTGATCTAATCGACATTTATGGTCAATATCTATTGTGGACTATTGACATGTTGGTGATTCTCTCTTTAAGAAGCATATGTCGTGTGGTCATTTGCTTGAGCAATTCTATTTTGGATATCTCTTGTAGATTTTGAGCAGTTATTAAGTTGGCACATTATCTTGTTCAAGATGGTCTCTGAGCTCATTGATTAAGTATTCTTGTCAAAGACAATCAACATTAAGTACTTAAGGAACATTACACAATCTGAACTCAAGATCACTCAATAATCCTCACAAGCATCCCAAGTCTAGTTGCACTAATAATTTACCTCCAAGCATAAGCTTGGTTGATAGATTCCTATGGCCACCCTTTCTCGTTTAGCTTGAGGGATTCAACACCTTTCTAATGGTTAACATGGTGATCTTGCAGTCATCAGAGCCACAGTCTCTGCAGCACCAGAGGCACCGGGTGGTTAGAACACAAAGGAAGGTATCGTTAATCAACCCTCTGCTTGCTTCCCATTGGCTTCCATCCCACAACCTAATCTAAATATTGGACTTAAAACAGTTAAGAGGGAGGTTCCATTTAGACTAGGTATATAACTTAAAAGTAACCAAGATCCTTGCATTTCATTTAGATTTTAGGACTTGCATCTCATATAGGTTAGTGAAGCATCTAAGCAGTGATTGTCTATTCGGCTACTTGGTATTAAATTATAATAAGCAAGAATTTTGACTCCGTAAGTCACTGGACTCATATCTAAAATCTAATCTAATCTGTGAATCTTGCTAAATTTAACCAAGTAGACAGGCCACTCAATCGTGTCTCTCAGGCTTGTTGGTTTCCAACTTGCCTTCGACCTTCACATTTCCATAGTGACTACCCCCCATAGCTTATTGTAGGGAGACAGCGAGAACGAAGTGGATGGGGATCAGAGTGATAGCCCCCGCGCTGAGCCGTTGTCACGGTGCCCGTACAATCTGAGAGACAACAGAGCCAAAAGATCCCTCTTATTAATGAGGCCAACTTGTAGAATGATTTAATTTTAAACTAGATTTTGAAAACCCTCCATAACTTTCTGATTTAATTTTAAAATAAATTGTGATGCCTTCCATACCAAACTCCTTATTTAATTTCAAAATAAATTTTGAAACCCTCCACAACAACATTTTGCCATAACAGTATTTGACTACCACATCATAACCTTTTTGGGGCTTTTGACCACAAGGTGGGGTTAGCATCTTTGACTGGGCATACCACTCAAATTGTGAGGGCCCACGAAGTGCTCCACATATGAACAAAATCAGCATGATGAGGAGAATCCAATGATGAGGATCTCCAAGGTAAATTAAGTGATCTACATCTTCAAAATTCTCAACAAATGTGGGGCTTCACCCTTCAGCCGAGGGCACTAATCTTCAACTGGGCATATCTCTTGATACAAGAGTACCCACAAGATGCTCCACATACCACTGGAGATGGTATGACGAACTCCATCAATCTAGAATGGTCTCATGCTAAGAATCGTCATCAAGACCCTCTAATATGTGTGGGGCTCCACCGAGGCATGCCATCTAGCTAAGTTCTCCAAACACTTGAGCTAGTGTCTTATCAAGCTACATCATCCTGTGGGCATCATCACATCAGTAACCTCCAACTGATCTTGGAATCAATGATGATATATGCATTTGCCTTGACATCAATGAAAACATACTCAACAATCTCCCCCATTGTCATTGATGTCAACACACCAATCATCATCAAGCGTGTTGCATAAACTCCTCTTGACTTCATGCTTCTTTTCATCGTTTCTTTCCAAGATTCTCTCCCCCTTTGACATCAATGGAAAAGGGCGGTTGATGTGTCCTCATTGACCATATCTTCATTTGACATGGCTCCCCCTGACAGCGTGCTCTCTTGTTGCATCATCTCCTTCATTACACAAGCTACCCCTAATATTGTGCTTTCTTGCATCATCTCTTCCATTACAAAGACTCCCCTTGAAAATACACTTTCCTATTGCATCATGTCTTCCAATTGTGTAGTAATTCATTTTGAAACCTATTTTCTCTTCCAGACCTCGGTGGTCTTGTCTTCTTTCATGGTGAATGCCTTTCCATCTTGGTTTTGTGAGGCCCACTTCAAGTTGCTTCTACAATCTCCTGCAAAGTGGCCAATGTTGTGACATAGGTAGCACTCTATTTCTGGTCTGGACAACAGAGGAAAGGTGTTGTAACTTCTGTTGTCAAGAGGCACATGGGACTCTGTCTTGTCTTCCAATAAATTTGTCTCCAGGGCTTTGATAAAATCTTATCATTACTCCTGCTATATTCCCTGCAATCTCCATCTCTATGACCTTAGTTAGAACATGCATAGCAATAACCATAAAATGTGCTTACGTACCTAGATGTATAGGGTGATAATATTCTAAAGGTGTCTCACCCTTGAGAATATCCAAGGCTTTGTTGCTCTCCACTTCTAAATACTCTTCTATGATTTGGTGTCTTGGATGCATCATCTTGACTATTAGAGGTATCGATCTTCTAACTTCCGTTGTTGGTCGACTTGTGCAAAACATTGACTTTGGGCTTCTCTTCATCTTTGGCATGAGGTTCCTCTTCATGAGACTTCTTTTCTTCTTTGACATGCAACTTCTCTTAATCTTGGGCATGAGGCTTCTCTTCATGGGGCTTCTTTTCTTCTTTGACATGTGGCTTCTCTTCATCTTTGGAGTTTTCAACCTTGCAGCATGAGGACTCACCAACATATCCAAGACCTGTTTTGATAAGTTGTGATCTTTCGCAATTGAGAATGTCATCCAAGACTTGCGAACTCCTCAACCTTTGGTTGAGCTTGTCTACTTCTGCGCTCAAGGTGACAATTTCCTATTCACGTTTCATGCAATCCTCTTCCTTCTGCTTCATCTGACTTCTTAAGATTTCTTCAATCCTTTTGTCTTCTTCGAGTTCTCTCTTCAAGGAGGTGATTTGTTTGCCAAGTTCTTTATCATGCTTGTTCCATTTATTTGGATTTTCAATGAGCTGGCTTGTCAAGGTGCTTTCTCTATTGTTTGCCTCTTGCAACAAATTTTTGAGATGGTCTACTTTTTTTTTTGCTTCATCAAGTTCATGATATTTTTCTGGCATTTTCATCTACTCCTATATTTCAATTTCACTTTTTAGCTTGTTTATTTCATCAAGAGCACAATCATATTAGCATCCTTTTGCTCACTGTATTTCTTTAGATCTTTGAATTCTGAATTGAGATTGTTATATATACACCTTATCATCATTGCTTCTTTTTTAGCCTCTTCAATTTGGAGTTTGAGAGATGCAACTTCTTCAGAACTTCTGCCAACATTCTCTTCTGACTTCCCCAACTCAGATACCATAGATCTACCTTCAAGCAGTTAAGCTTCCAATGAAGGACCTGCTCTGATACCAATTGTTGGATTCCTTTAAACTAAGAGGGGGGTGAATTAGAATTTCATCTAATTTTGCACAATTGGTTAGATTCCTTTAAACATTTAGAGCATCAAAATAAAACATAAAACATCATCACATCACATAGACAGTGCATAGAAGATTTTCTCTCCACAAGTTTCATTATGTATGGTTACATACACATTTACCAGTTGAACTGGAAGGAAGTACAAGACTCCCGAAGGGTTTCTGAAGAGTTTTACAGATACAATCTGAAGGGGTCTTCAATCCCCTTGTACAATTCAATTCTCCTACCCCACACTTCTACTTCTGCTACCTCAAACTAAGAACAAGACTCAGCTTGGGCTCCCGTACTAGGGACACTGACCCAACTGTACTACAATTTGCTCCTCATCTGTTACTGTCACAAGTAATGTCACTGCCACTCCTGTTGCCTCTGTTGTTGCACTTCACTGCTACCACTGTCCACTGCCATAATGATGACCATGAAACCCTTTTCAAACTTATGTGAATGATAAGAAAGTGAAAGAAAATCTTCTCCAATTGTTATGATAGACAGACCCTTGCTGCAGAATTACTTTCTCACAAATGACAGTGAACTGCTGACAATAGAAACCTTAACACTACAAAACAATGATACTTTTCATGACAAAACCCTTATTGTTGTGATGAGCTTGCTTAACAATAAACCCTTGCTCAAGTCAAATTCCAATAATAAAAGATCTATTCTCTATTCATCAATACAAATCTAAAATCCTGAAGTGTCTTAGCATAAAAAAATTGCATTGTCATGTGACCTAAGAAGCCTTCAATTCAGTCAGATACTCACCACCATTGTAGGATGCAGTCATCAGTGATTGGAAATAGTGATAACATGCCTTTTTTTTCAAAACCAGCCAATGAACTTCAGTAATTAAATAGAAAGCTTGCCATGGATCTCCTAAGTTAGCCAACCCCTGCCACAACTTTTGGAAGATGATATACCACAAGGTTATCGATACCTTACCAAGATCTGTGCATATAGACAAGAGATAATGACACTGAGATCTCAGGCAGGGCTTTTTCATGTGGTGCGATCTTCACATTTGCTCAACTGTCCAGAAATTTCATACTGTCTTCACGGCTCAGGTCAACAAACTTCTGAAGTGAGAACATTATAGTGAAGGGTCGAGTAATATAAGTGTTGGACTGAATGATTGCTTCAGAATATGTGATGCGTTTAGGTGCAATAAGGCCACAGATGCTATAGGGTCTCTAGGTAGATTTGAACCATAATATTAAGCAAGAATGAGTCTGATCTACCACACAAATATTCAGAAGTTTTTCCCTTAAAGAGGGTGCAACCTTATTCCTGCAAAATATGTCCTGAATCCTTACGAACTCAATGGAATATGTGACAAGGTCAATAAGGCCACAGAGAGTCTAGTGGTCAAAAAACAAGGCTAAATCTACAAGGTTAAGTGCCACCAAACAATAGTGGCAAGGTATACGTTGTTTGACAACAAGGAAGTAAGTATGTCGATATATAAGTATTGTTGAAAATATTAGCGAGAAACGATTCCCTGATTTGTGCATTAAATAAAGGAACCACATCAAGTTTCTCCTTGAGTATGCACGAGTTCCTATGAGTTAGGAGATAATTCCTAAAAAGTTGGACGAGTTCCTAAAATTTAGGAGTGCAAGAAGAAGTTGACTAGTGCTAATTAGTGGAAGGTCGAGTTTATTGTTTTCTAGTGCGAGCTATTTTGGGTAAGGATGACTTGATTGAGTCAGAGTCTTAAATTATAGGAAGGACAAGCTAACACAACCAGTGATCTTTTGTTAATTAGTGAATCAACAGTTCGACTTTTCTCAAATAAAACTTGTCACTAATAGCCTAATCAAAGTGCTTTTAAGATGGTACGAAGGTACAATTTATACATTTCCTTGTGAGCATGAGTTGGTGAGACAAGATAATAGAGCTCACGGGTTTGTGAGCAGGTTGCACAGGTTTGTGTGTGAGAGCTTGTGAGAGAAAGAGTGTGCAAGAGAAACTTGTGCAAAGGTTGGTAGAGGGCAGCATAGATTAGCAGTCTTGCAAGGGTTTCAAGCTTTAGATCAAGCAGGAAAGACAAGTGTGTCTTTCATATTGAAACAGTTGTATTTCGTAAGAGATCAATTGCTCAATTTTTTTTATCAATAAAATTCTCATAAAACTGTTGTGTTCTCTTGTGTAAATTGTGCATTTATTTTTGTTCCTATTTTGTTGCAGTGTTTAGTAGAGAAATTTTGTGTTTATATGAGAAGAAAACATATTTCAGATTGCTCATGTTCACAGATCAGAATTTCGTGGATTTTCTACATGGTATCAGAGCAGTAAACAGAATCGACCAACACAGATTTCAGCTTTAAGAGGGTTGTGGACAGCATGTAAATGTGCCCTAAGGACTGTCAATTTGAAGTGGTGAAAGGACAGTCAGTGGGCTGCTGATATAAACCCTACAAATTATGATTTGATGTGTTATAGTATTGTTGAGTGGACTGTCTTATGTGTGCCTTGAGTGCAATACTTGACGTGACACATTAGAGTCAAGTGGGTTGCCTAGAAAGTCCTAGATCAGTCAGAATTGGAGACTGAGAGAGGGTTGGTTAGGTGCACTAAGTACTGTCAACAAAGACCAAATTTGTGACAGTTAAGAGGACTGACTACGAAGCTCTATGACAGTCATCTTTGAGGCAGCAAAGTGGTTGTAAGTGGGCAATAAAAGAAGACCTCATGTACAACGTTCATTGAGGAGCTAATGGGTTGTTAGGAGGCAGTCTGATGAAGCCCTAGTTCAGTGAATGCAGGAAGGCATCTTGCTGATAAGAGTGCAGTTTGACAAAGATCTTAAGAATGTGATCCTTTGGAGCAGCAGAGGTTGTTAGTGGGTAGCTTGGAAGTCCCTAAGAGCTAACGATCTTGAAGGAGCAGGGGAACAACTAGTGGGCAGTTTGAGAAGCTTATGTTCAGTCTTCTTGGAGCAGCCAAGAGAGATTGATAGTGGTAGATTTGACAGGAGGAGATGTAAGCATTTTGAAGTAGCAGAATTTGCAGTGATCAGCGGAAGAGGAAGCAAAGGACCCGCCAGATGAGTTCAAGGAGCATCCTTCCACATGATCGGGAACAAGAAGAGTTTCAGCCACTTGAAGGAGAAGGACATGCAGTTTCAGATTGAGCTAGGAGATGTGGTCAATATGCATCTAAAGGAGTTGGTACTGTCAGTTTTCAGAGGGAGCAGTCTTGAGCAACAAGGTAGGAAGTTCTCAAAATAGATAACTGATAGACTCGCAGAGCATGGTGGGAAAGAACAAGTCTTTAAAGCAGGTTTCGCAGAAGAAAGCAGGGAAGTCTTCTAGTGCAGAGGGGGCAGCAGCAGCAGTGAAGAACTTAGTAGTGTTGGAGACAGATCCAGGTGGACAAGGTTCTTCTAGGAACACCTTCCTCACTAAGAGGGAGTGTTGAAAATGTTAGTGAGAAAGGGTTCCCTGATTTGTGCCTTAATCAAAGGAACCACAACAAGTTTCTTCTTAAGAATGCACAAGTTCCCATGAGTTAGGAGCTAATTCCTAAAAGGTAGGACGAGTTCCCAAAATTTAGGGGGAATTCCTAAAATTTGGGAGTGCAAGAAGCAGATGACTAGTGCTAATTAGTGGAAGATTGAGTTTATGACTAGTACTAATTAGTGGAAGATTGAGTTTTATTGTCTTCTAGTGTGAGTTATTTTGGGTAAAGGACGAGTTGATTGAGTCAAGGTCCTAAATTATAAGAAGGAAAAGTTAACACAACCAATGAGCTTTTGTTAACTAGTCAATCAACAATTTGAATTTCCTCAAATAAAAATTGCTAGTAATAGCCTAATTGAAGTGCTTATAAGGAGGAATGAAGGCACAATTTATTCATTGTCTTGTGAGCATGAGTTGGTGAGACAAGATAATAGAGCTCACGGGTTTGTGAGCAGGTTGCACAGGTTTGTGTGTGTGAGCTTGTGAAAGAAAAAGTGTGCAATAGAATCTTGTGCACATGGTGGTAGAGGACAGTAGAGATCAGAAGTTTTGCAAGGGTTTCAAGCATAGGTCAAGCAAGAAAGACAAGTGTGTCTTTCAAATTAAAAGAGTTGTACTTTGTAAGAGATCAATTGCTCAGTCTTTTTAATAATAAAATTCTCATCAAGCAGAGAGTTTTCCTAGTTGGATTCCCTAGAAAAATTGTTGTGTTCCCTTGTGCGAATTGTGTATTTTTTTTTTCCTATTTCGTTGCAAATAGTAGAGAAATTTTGTATTTATATGAGAAGAAATCATATTTTAGATTGCTCATATTAGCAGATTAGAATTCCATGGATTTTCTACAACTATTGATGGTATGCGTAGAGGATAGGCTAGTTGTTGATAGGAACGCAGGAACTAGGTCTTATAGATAGGCCAAGAACATCCAAATAGTGCACCACTATTAGGTAATGTCACATGGTTCAGGTTCGGCAATAATTAGGTTCAGTTTGAGTTCAAGTTTTTTGATGAGGTTTGCCATTACGTTCGTCTATATATATCTATATATACACACACACACATATTAATTTAAAATGAATTATAGGATAAAATACTAAGAAATCAACATCAATAAACATAAAAAATGCTATCACGGACATGGAAACTGTAGGGATAAATTACAAGCTTGAGTTGTGACATGAAGTTATGAGTTTTAATCTGTGGACTTGGTCAATGGCTATGAGGTTCAATGATGTTCGTTGAACCTCAAAAAAATTTTAAGGTTCGTCAAAATTCGAACCTCAAGGTTAAAGTTCGATGAACCTTGTGACATAGCTATTAGGACGCCAATGAGACTTCAAAGTTCAAACCACAAAAAAATTTTAAGGTTCGCCAAAATTCAAACCTCAAGGTTAAAGTTCGATGAACCTTGTGACATAGCTATTAGGACACCAATGAGACTTCAAACCACAGACAGAAAAATTTAGAAATAGGTCACATTAAAACGAGTCACAACTACATTGTTTTTATTCATACTTGCTCAATTTATTTGCATAGGGGACTTCTCAAAAGGGCCGAGCCATACCTCTAGTAATCAAGAATTGGTGTGTCCAAAAATACTTTAGTTGCCCAACAAGATCATATCAAGAGATGACCGCAGGCACAATAGTATCTTGGCCACTACCCTAGGGTGATTACACTCGTTTCAAATAATTTATCCACCTTTAGATCATGATGTGTTTGTTGCACAAAATTATGTCAAGAAACCACTTAAACGAGTCCAACCAGCAAGAGATGAGTGCCAAAATAGCTTAGATATTATGTCTGCTAAGAAGGATAGCCATGGCAGTAGAGGGTTATTGTTGCTTCAAGGTTAACCTGTGACAAATAACAAACCAAGCAATCAAAGTAAAATGCAAAATCAAGCATGCTCATCAGATGTTCCCTTGCTCCATGGGGCCGCAACTTCAGAGCTCAATAATTTGCATTCAGCTAGGTCCTCATGAGGTAACCATTGTGCCTTTATATAGGTTTTGGAGACATCTTATGAAAGCTAGCCAACTTGAGGTTTGGAGGGAAATTAAAATTTTAAATTTCAAATATGATGGAGCCAAAAGATCCCTCTTATTAATGAGGCTAACTTATAGAATAATTTAATTTTAAACGAGATTTTGAAAACCCTCCATAGCCTTCTTATTTAATTTTAAAATAAATTGTGAGTTTAATTTTAAAATAAATTGTGAAGCTTTCCATACCAAACTTCTTATTTAATTTCAAAATAAATTTCGAAACCCTCCACAACAACATTTTGCCATAACATTATTTTATTGCCACATCATTACCCTTATGGGGCTTTTCACCATAAGGTGAGGTTAGCATCTTTGACTGGGCATATCACTCAAACCGTGAGGACCCACGAAGCGCTCCACATATCAACAAAATCGACATGATGAGGAGAATCCAATGACGAGGATCTCCAAGGAAAATTCAATGGTCTACATCTTCAAAATCATCAACAAATGTGGGGCTTCAACCTTGCAGCCTAGGGCACTAATCTTCAACTCGACATATCTCTTGATTGGGAGGACCCACAAGATGCTCCACATACCACTAGAAATAGCATGACGAACTCCATCAATCTGGAACCGTATCATGATGAGAATCATCATCAAGGCCCTTTAATATGTGCGGGGCTCCAATGGGCCATGCCATCCAGATGGGTTCTCCATGTTGTTTTTCCATGATATTGTTGTCTAGGATAGAATCCTAAATCATTGACACTACCAAACTAAGTATCACAACAAGTCTACCTTGCACAGTGGAATATAAACCGTAGTAAATCTAACTAGTGCACAAAATAAACACAACTTTTTACAAAATATGTACAATAACCCAACTTCGTTATATTAATCAATCTTATAATACAACAGTCTAGAGCTCCCATACAAGGGATAATGGCCCTCAAATATCCACTAGTAGAAGAATACAAAATACAAGATACACTGAAGATCTAGTCGACAATCATAGTTGCTTTGTCGTATCTTGTACATTGCAGCTCCTTTGCTTCTATTCTGCAACACCTGCGTCTATCAATGCACCAACTCCTTTAGGCCACTAAACTTGGCTCACAAATCTGCCCTCTAGCTCACCAATCTACCCTCCTTTGGTAAGTCTTAGTGAAGGCGCTTGGAAGGAGAATGGAGGATTTGATAAGCATCTAAGATTCATATTCCTTGAGGATAGAGAATCCAAGATAGGAAGTGGACCAACACTCTTTGAGGATTGGACAAGTGTCCAAGACAAGAGTGGTCGAAGAGGACCGATATTCTTTGAGGACTAGGAATCCAAAATAAGAATAGTCCTAGAAGGACATACCTAGTGAACATCCAGATGGGGTATGTGCCTTAAGAGGTAGCGTGGTATCTCATGTAAAGCCTCCCAGCATTATGCTCTGATATAAAGAGCTTGTCAGTTAAGGCCTTACTATGTTGACAATGTTGGTTATGATGTTGATGCTTGAGAATGGCTTATCAGTCTTACTCTTCCTATGAGAATATTTCAAAGAATCATTTTATTGATTGTACAATTATGAATACCTTCCTAGGTAAGAGAGAATGTTGGAAAATGTAACTAGTTCCGATCTTCATAGTTGTCATTATAATCATATCATTATGTATATCTTATGTTACAAGAAAAAGAAGAAAGAAAAATATTATTTTTAAGCATGGGTTTCATGCTCCATTTTGTTGGTCAACTAGGTCAAGCATGCATTTCATGCTCCTAGGGTTTGTCAAGTCAAAAGAATATTTTTCTTGAGTCAAAGGGAATCATTATCATTTTTATAAGACGCTATTGGGTAAGTTGGGCAAGTTGTAACATGTAAAAGATATTACTTTTTTTAACCTAGAAAGTCAAATTTGAACTCCAAGACCAAGTCAATTCTACTAGAGGAAGTCGACCCAATATGAGGTACTTCGACCTCATGAGAAGGCTATATAAAGGAAGCAAGTTCGATTCATTTGGACACACTTCTACAATTCGATCTCAAGCAATAAAAGGAAGACAAGAAGAGTAAAAATCCGGAAAACAAGGAAGACCAAGCGAAGGAAGGAGATCCAATTTCTACCTATTTTTGTCCACACGTGCGAGAGTCTAGGGTTTTTGCAGTTGTTGCAGGGTCGAGAGTCTAGGGTTTTTGCAGTTGTTGCAGGCTCGAGAGTTGCAGATCTGAAGTAAGGGCTGAAATCTTGTTTCATGCAAACCTTGAAGGAGTTGACTTTCGTTGACTTTAGGAGACATTGTCTTGTCTTGAAGGAGATCATTTAAAGGGCTGACTTGGTGCTTGTAGTAGGTCTTGGCTTTGATTTTTGGTTCTAGGTTTTCTCATTTTGTTCTCACTCCATAAGCAAAAAAGAGATTCTTTTGGGATTTCCCCTTAGAGGGGTTTTTCCTTGGCTTGCATCCTACTTCTTGTGTCTATTGTCTATATTGTTTATGCTCTTGATAATTTTTTGATGAAACAATCTAATAAAGAAGAATAATGTAGTATTCCGAATTGTTTCAGGGGAATTTCTTCAAAAGTTAAGCCATAAATTCATTCATCAAATTTCACAAATTGTCACGATGAAATTAACAGCAAAACCACGAAGCATAAACTGCAACTTAAAATGGGCAAGAAATAAAGAAGAATAATGTAGTATTCCGAATTGTTTCAGGGGAATTTCTTCAAAAGTTAAGCCATAAATTCATTCATCAAATTTCACAAATTGTCACGATGAAATTAACAGCAAAACCACGAAGCATAAACTGCAACTTAAAATGGGCAAGAAATATATGCAGAATCCTCAGCCTTATTTCATTAAAATGAAAGTACATAGTATGCTGGAATTGGCTGAGAGAATGACCACCAAAGAAATATGCAACAATACTACACCGACCTCCAAAATAAAGCTAAATTGATCATTGCTCCCATGAATTATGGATGAATCCACCAAGGGGAGAAAAGGGCTCTTGTTGGAGAAAGTTGTCACTGAAGAAGACGAAACCCTAGCCTTGTTGGCAAACCCTTTGCTTGTTAAAGAACCTTAAGCTGAAACTCTAACATTGTGATGGAAACCCTAGAAACCCCGAACCCTAGTTGATGACCTAAACCTAGCATTGCTGGTTGAGAACCCTAGTCTTGATGCAAACTATCTTTGGTACTATCTAAAACCTAAATGCGATACATAAAGCCCTAAATAAATAGGTGCATAACCTATGTGATAATGTCCTAGCTTGAATAGTGATAAATCCCTAGGTGCATAACCTATTAAAGAATGAGAAAGAAAGAGAGTGAATCAGCAAAGAAGGTGTCATTTTTATTTCCAGTGATAAGAGGATAAGTATATGCCCTAGGAATATGAAAGATAAGTACATGCAGAAAACCCAAGCATGATAACCAGACCTAGCAGTAAATGCCATGATACAAAAAGGTTGAAATAATAATATGTTGGACAAGAGATGAGGTTATTGAGAAAATGCTTGCTGAAGAAATTTTTTGGTGGTTGTTGCCCTCTAAAAGATCAGGTGTTAGTGACTGATTCGATAGCTTTGCTGCATATTGCAATTGATGGAAATAGATAAATTCCTATTTGCATTTTTGGACAACAACAAAAAAGAGGAGCTATGTGGAAGCATTTTTAACAAACAACAAAAGAACAAATGCAGAAGATTATGCCTGATATAAATTTAGTGTGTTTACATGATGGGCACTCTCACACAACATGTACAAGCCTGACAAAAAGTTTATCTCTGCAATTCTTAAAATTATAATAAATTATGAACAGGCCGGATCCAGCCTACATAAGTCGGCCCACAAAACCTTTCAATAGTTGTCTCTTCAATTAGAAAATCACTATAAATATAGTATGAACTCGTCCATTTCAGTCAAAAATAAATGGGATAAGAAAATCTGATCTGTGGCAGAAAAATGAAGGCAAGGTAGAGGATTTTAGGAAATCTTTTTAAAACGGTTTTGGTGCAGAATACTCTGTTAACAGGGACGTATATTTCAAAGAAGAAGGTGGGTTGTTCTGTGGAAACCTGCGGCCTATCACAGGCCTGCAACTCGGCCAGCCACCACAGACCTATAAATTTGGCCTCTGTAGCACTGTAATTTGCCCAACAATTTGGCCTGTAAACTTGGCCTCTGTGACACCTGCAACTTGGCCCTGCAGGTCTGCAGTCTCGGCCCTCTTGCAACACTCAGTCTTCTGTGGAGAGTTTCAGACCTTTTCTATGGAAATTTCAGTAAATTCAGATCTGTGGATTAAAGAAAGTTTGGACCTATAGCTTGACATTTCAAATCTGTAATTTGGAGGACTAAGTTCAACTTGTGGGTTTATACTCTAGTACTTGTGATCAGACTTTTGTTGAGACAGAGTTGGGTAATTGAGCATCCCTTGGAGCATATTATAATCATCTTCTAGTGTAGCCCTGTGACATCTTTTGGAGCAGACCTTAGCCTTCATTTTGGAGCAGTTTTGGATCTATTTAAAAGCATACTTAAGTCTATTCTTGTGAACAAAATAGAGCCAAGTTAAAATAGTATTTGAAGCAGTCTTGATAGAGATCTTTTGATGAAGTATTGAGAGCATTTCTGGAGCAGTCTTGAGAATAAATTTAAAGACTTGGTTGTTCACCATTTATTGGAGCAGACCGAGAGACTCTTGTGCAGAATTCAGACCTGCTATCTTGTTGAAAACCTTGACTTATAGTATAACTGTGATACAAGTTCAGATCTGTGGAAAGAAACTTCTGGTTGAAATGAGTTGGTAAATGACTTTTGTACTCTTGAAACTGTGGAGAATAAATGAGCTTGGACCTGTTTATGAAGTAGTTTAAATCTTTGGGAATAACCTTTAAGTTCAGACCTAATTTTTGGATCTATTATAACATTTTGTGGCTGCCCTTTTGACGCTTGAACCATCCTTAGGGCACTTTGGAGCAGATTTGTGGTCATAAGCATATATCTCTTGACCAGCTCTAGATTCCAGGTTACCCTGAAGCATAAATCAAAGACTAATTGAAGAACTATTGATATTTGTTGAAGGATTTATTGAAGTGTTGAGACTGGAGCTAAATCTGGATCAGACCTTTGGGACATTTCTTAAGCATTGTTGAAGACTGCCATCAAGCATATAGATTGAAGACTTGTTAAGACTTGTTGAAGAAACCTTGATTAGACCTTAAAGTGATCTTAAAGGTATTTGTAGAGCAGTCTTTGGAGGGACCCTAGAATAGTCTTTGGAATACTTCTTGCAGAACTTTTGAAGCAGCGATTGAAGGATTTTCAAAGCAGACTTGGATTGGCATTGGGGGCAGTTATTTTGGAACATTGTTATTGAAAGTTTGTTGAAGTTGCTTATTTGGAAGTACTATTGAAGACCTATTGAAGAATCTTGTAGAAGTTGATCTTGGAGGCACTCTTGGAGATCTTGATGCATGATTGAAGCCCTCACGAAGTAACTTTGGTGAAAATTGTTTAGGTATCACGAAGAATTGTGAAGACATGTGTTGTGGTTAATAAAGTTGTCATTGATGAGCTAAGCCAGGGCACTATTGAAGGCGAACTTGATACTGTCAGGGCTTGTTTTAGAAGACATTGAAAGCCTTGAAGAACCGTTGAATCCATATTGAATATTTGAAGCAGTGGGTTGGAACCCTAGAGGATTGGAGTCCTCAAGAAGACCAGTTTGGAAGCCTGAACCAGCTGAGAGGGTTGGAGCCCTAGAGGATTGGAGTCCTCAAGAAGACCAAGTTGGTTCTTGACAAAGTATAGGTTGGAGCCTGGTAGATTGAAGATTGGAGTCTTCATCTAGGGTTGGAGCCCTGAAGCATTATTGTACTTGATTTGTTGTAAAGAGGATTGGAGTCCCGCTGATCTTATTAATAAAATTATTTATTTTTATTGTTCATTTTGTGTTTTGTTTTATAAGTGATCTTAACTGGCATGAAAAATAACAATTTTAAAAGAAATATTGACTCACCCCCCCCAGTATTTCCAACAGTTCTCGCCCACTCTCACTAAATCACCAGAGGGTTTTCGTCCTTGGGCCACTGGAGTAGAGAACTAGGTTCTCAACCTCTCACACAAAGACAATGCACAAAACCAAGATATCTCCAAATTGTTTTCTCCTCTTTTATAGGTCTCCCTATATAGATCCCCAAGCCATTAGAAGCATCTCATTTTGTTATTTTATTATTATTCTAGAAGCTCCTCGATTGAATTTATCTTAAGTTATTTTATTTTATTTCACTTAAGTCACTTTTGGCCTTTTTCCTCCAATTAATTATTTTCCCTTAATTAAATGACTAATTAAAGCCATTTTTAATTAAGGAAAATGGTAAATCTCCCACCATACTCACTATCTGGCCGTTGGAAGTCACTTCTCAACATCCCGTCCAGACACATTCTCATTTTGGTTCCAATGAGCTATTACACTGAGGTATTCTATCAAATATTTCTCCCAGAATGCCACCTCAAGCAAAATTAATTGAGGCTCAATAATAACCCTGTTTTCTGAAAGTTGTCAGAGTGCAATGGAATGAAAGGCAAGTTGTGCGAATGATAAAATGTGCCAAGCGAATGCCATCGGACCCCATAAAACCTCCTCAAAACTCCCCCAGAATCACTGATGACATAAACCTGCTCCTATGACCTGACCATCTCGTGCCCTGGAAATGCACCCTAGTTGTACTATAGCGGAAAATAAAAATGGGGACATAACAAATCCTCCTGCCCCAAGATTTCTTGCCCTCAAGCAATCTGTACTTGTCCACTGTAGAGGCATCTGCAAACTGATACTAGGATCCCAAATGAACCATTGTACCACGCCATGCCTCCAAGCTAACCAAACATGAATGGGTCCCTCAATACCAGGATCCCAAACAAACTGCTAACTCAATCTGCCACTTGGATCCGAAAACCATCTCTGACTTAACCTGCTACTAGTAGATCCACTTGGATCCTAATGCCATCATGGCCAATCATCACCCAAGTCTCATTGCTCTCATTGTGCTCTATCTCTGACCATAAATGCTACTCCACCAGTATAATGCCAACTCGTCACCTCTCCAATCCAACCCTTGGCATAGACCAAGGTCAACCCCATTATGTTGATGCGGTGATGGAATGTTGATGGACGACCAACCTATGCCTTGCTGCCAACTGAGGCATGTAGTGTCCCCTATCTCTAAGGGCCCTTGTTGTACTATGCTCCTGACTAAGAATGACACTCCATCAATAGGATACCAACTCGTGATATACCCCCAATCCATCCTACGGGAAGGATCGAATGTGTAGGCACCTATATATGGAACAAGTCCCCATGTTGCACCATGCCCAACTCACGCTGCTTTGTTTGGTCCATCAACAAGATCTGCCCAAGATATCCTGCGCCTATCCCTATAATGGGAAAAAGTGGGCAAGCTATGTTGCAAGCCTGTCTATGTACTCTTGGAGAGGGTTGCTCTTTGAAAGTACTACAGCTTTACCGGCTAACTGGTCATCTACCTGCACCTCATTAGTGGGTGGGCTCAAAGATGAATGCACCACCATCTCAAAAATATCCTCCCTCATCTGACTGGAAACTCCAAGCTCCTCCAGTCTAACAACCTCCTACAAATCTATCATGTCAGGCTCCAACACCTCCTGATGGCAAGTGTCTACAAATAGTTGGTTGTTTGTGCATTTATCTGCTCCTCATCAATGGTTGATCCAAAAGAAGGTTGTTCATCCTCCTCTATCATGGGCTCAACATGAACCTCCAATTAGCTCTCCACAAAAGGCTCATAATGCATATCGTTCATATCATCCTCATCAGCTGACTAATGCTCCACCATATGCTGCTCACGATGAATCGTCATTAGTGACTCATCACCCTAAATTTCTCCTATAGGGTCCATCGACTACTCCCCATACACGCCGAAATATAAATATGGCTTGTTGTCAACAACTCCACATGACTACTCAAGCTCCTTAAAGGCATCTAGGCTCATCCAAAGAAGAATCCTCATCATGGAAGTCAGAAAGAATCTCCTCTTGCTCTACCCTTGTCATCTTCTCTGCATCACTCAAGCATGAGTGGTCAGGTCCCCAAGGTTCCTTGCAGATGAAGCAAAGACCCTTCATCAACGCATTCCTGCTTCATGGTTGGTCACCACCAATCCTTCGCAACTCCTCCTGGGTCAATCATCTCCTGAATAGATCAATGTTCTGCTTAACCAACATTTCGGCTAGTTAATAGGCAATAGGTGAGAACAATTGTTCTCTCCTCCAAATGGACAACAATCTAGACTGCAACCTCCTGCAAATGGCATCATAGCCTCCCATACATGAGGACAAAATGGATTGCATGTGTTTTATGATTGTGTCAGGATGATGTTTCCTAATGTTGAAGACGCATTGGAACATCTGCAGGATCAAGTCGTCACACTCCATCTCAAACATGAGATCATGAGATCTAACCAAGGTCATGACTTCTAGAATCTCAAGCTTCTTCCCAAAGGTAGGACCCTCACTATTATCCAAATCCTGAAAAGTCTCCATTATCAATCTAAAGACTCTCCTCATTATATCATCATTGTAAGGAGGTATAGGTGCTGTTAGCATCATACTACTACCGAGACAAGAAGCAACTGGAAGTTTGACCCCTAAACAAGGATGCTCCAGAAACTTGTGTTGTATGAGAGCAAGCATAGCTGTTTTTAGAGCCCATATCAAACTCTTCCCATCTGACTGATGCACCTTGGAGAGGAGTGAAGCAAGTTCTTCTAGTTTGAGAAGGGCTTTTGTTGGAACCCCCATACATCTCAAATTTGTTCAAGTGCATAAATTTTGGGGCCCCAATTCATGTTCTTTCTATGGTTTCTCTTGTTGTAACATAGAAGGTATCCCCTTGGAAAAAGATCTGTTGGTTTCTACTGCTAGTTTACTAAGGGAATTTATGCAGGTTTGATACATGTTTTAACTGAATAATAACAAGCACACAATAGTGGCTAGGTGACTCAATACAGAGACCTCTCACATCAAGACATACACATCCGTCATAAGTCAAACTCAACAAGAGGTCCAAATATAATATGAACACCTCATGTAGACTCAACATACTCTCTCACTAACTCAACAAATATTAAAAACTTTCTTTCAGAAATTTTAACAAACAGTTAGCAAGCAATACTTTTGTCAAACATTTTGCAGATAAAGTGAAAACACTTGTAACATAAATAAGTAGGCAAATGCTTGAGAGAATTATAATGCTCAAATGAGTTAGATACCATATTACATGCATGCAAAACCCAAGTGAAATGAAGAAAACCGAAATGTTCGAAATGGCCCAAACAAGTAGCATGCACTACCCAAAAAAATATTGTTTCTACTCTTGAAGAAGAACTGGAGTTTCTGCCTTCAAAATTGCTCAAAAAATTTCTAAAAATTTAACCTAGAGCTCCTCACACCAAACCCATAAAAGCCCCGAAATGATTTGGCTTTAACTCCAAACCAAGATCAAGCCCACCAAGTGGTGTGAATTATTCAATTTACCAATAAAATGTATTGTTGAAGGAATGTTGATTTATAGCTTGAGTATTGCCCGAAAAGTTCTGAAATTTTAACCACAAAATCGTTTAACAAAACCCAAAAGAACCCATAAAAAAATTGGGAAAATTCCAGTTGACCTAGAAAGCCCCAATTCGTTCAAATTCCCCTATCTGCCCAGCACTGCGCACTGCTCCAAATAAGATAAATTCGTACCTCAATGCTCCAACTCTTTAGTCTTGCAAACACACTGCAAAATCACCGCTCAAATGAGAGAAAAACCTCGGACAGATAGACTAGGCTCCGACAAATAAATTGGGCTCCAACAAATAAACTCAGCCCAACAAATAAACTTGGCCCCAATATATATTTCTGGCTCCAGAAAATAAATTGGGCTCCAACAAATAAAATGAGCCCAACAAATAAACTCGGCCCCCTAATAGAAAAATATAGATCTAGTAAATAATTACAATAATATCAGCAAATAAAATTTCTTCAAAAAATATCTAGAAGTAATTTTGCTGAAATTATAGTAAATTCCAACAAATATTGGACAACCGATGAATTGCAAGTGAACAATGCCACAACAGGAAACCCAACCAAATTTATTAACAATACTGAGGAAAAACCTCTTCACCAATAAATTCACTGTTGCAAAATAATTCAACCAACAAGAGAAATTCAGCCCAGCAAGAGAAATTTGGCACGACAAGATAATTTTGGCCCAGCAAGAAAAATTTGGCCCAACAAAATAATTTGGGCGCAGTAAATTAAATTTTCGCAAGCAAGATCATTAATTTTGGTCTGCAAACCAATATTACTCCCATCCAATATGTTCTCTTCAGCGCTTTGAGAAATCACCTACAGCAATTACTCTCCGGCAAATAGATTAAAAAATTTAATCCACAAACGTGGCTCCCTTATTCTTCAAAAACAATACAGAAATACAACAACTTTGAGTTTAACCCACAGCTAGCCAAAATCATGCTTTGATACAACTGTAATATGCCAAATTGATTTTTGACTTAAATTTCGGGAGAATTTCTTCCAAAATTAAGCCACAAAATTCATTCATCAAATTTCACAAATTTTCATGGTGAAATTAACAGAAAAACCACAAAGCATAAACTGCAACTTAAAATGGACAAGAAATATATGCAGAATCTTCAACCTTATTTCATTAAAATGAAATAGTACATAGTATGCCAGAATTGGTTGATAGAATTGCCACCAAAGAAATTTGCAAAAAGATTGCACTGGCCTCCAAAATAAAACTAAACTAATCATTGCTCCTATGAATTTTGGATGAATCCACCAAGGGGAAAAATGGGTTCTCGCCCACTCTCACTGAATTACCCAAGGCTTTCCGTCCTGGGGCTACTGGAGTAAAGCACTAAGTTCTCAACCTCTCACACAAAGACAATGCGCAAAGCCAAGATGTCTCCAAATGGTTTCCTCCTCCTATTTTATAGATCTCCATAGCTAGATCCCCAAGCCTCTAGAAGCATCTCATTTTATTATTTTATTATTATTCTAGAAGCTCCTCAATTGACTTTATCTTCAGTGACCTTTTAATTTTATTTTATTTCACTTAAGTCACTTTTGGCCTTTTTCCTCCAATTAATTATTTTTTCTTAATTAAATGACTAATTAAAGCCATTTTTAATTAAGGAAAATGGTAAATCTACCACCATACTCTCTCTAGCCGCTGGAAGTCCCTTCTGAACATCCCATCCTGTAGATCTTCTCAATTCAATTCCAACAAGTTATTACACTGAGGTATTCCTGTTGGAAACAATGTTAACACTGACAGGGGGAGGGGGGGGGAGGTGAACCAGTATTTAGGCTAATTTTAACTTCTTTATGCCAATTTACTTTTCTTATTTAACTTGGCATCCATCCATATAACCAGTAGCAATCTATAATGTGCCAGCAACATAAACTCAACACACAAGCAAACAAACCATAAGCATCATACTTAATAGACACAGGTTTTCACATGGAAACCCTTTTGAGAAAAAAACCACAAAGCTTGTTGTTTTTATTGATATAAATTAAGAGCACCCACTCTATTACATCAATCTGTTTGTGAGCACCCACTCACAGGAAACACCAACTCCCTTTGATTATTTGCTAGCACCGACTAGCAGGAAGCACCAACTCCCTCTGTTTGTAGACACCTGTCCAGCTTACCAAAAGCATAATGTGAGGCACCAACCTCATGGATTTGTTGCAAGCACCAACTTGCAGCTCCTTGGATTTATGCAAGCACTATCTTGCAAGAGGCACCAACCCCCAAGCCTTCTCAAGCTCCACTAGAAATGGAAGCACCAACCCACATTCAAAATGGGAACTGAATGTTCATTGTAATTTGGCAGCAACTCAACCTGATCTCAGCTTTGATCTTCTGCTCACTCTACTGCACTTCGTAGCTCTCTGCAACATTCTTTAGCAGCATTGTGATCTCTGCCCCTTCAACTTCATGCACTCAACTCTCCGCCTCTCCACAGCAGCTCTCAGGCTCCTTCCCCCTTTTCCACAACACACAGTTTGCTCTCGACCTTGTTTCTCATAGCACAGGCTCAGCTCTTTGCCTTTTGCTCACAGCAGCTCTCAGGCACCTTCAGCCTTTCACACAACACACAATTTGCTCTCAACCTTGCTTCTCACAGCACAGGTTCAGCTCTCTACCTTCTGCTTACAGCAACTCTCAGGAACCTTCGGCCTTTCACACAGCGCATAGTCTGCTTCGGCCTAACACACAGAACACACAGACACTTTAGCCTCACACACAAAGCGTTACTCTAGGGGTCTCTTTTCTTCTGCTTAGGCACTGTCAGCCTTTTCACACCGAACTGGCTCTCACTTAGCCTTTCACAACAGTGCACACACACACACACAGTTCTTTCCTCTTGGCTCTCACTGGCAACTATGCTGCATTTCCCCCACTTTTCTCATTCAAGCTACTGGGTTTTGTTCCTCTACTATTCACACAATCGATGTTGCTACACCGTCCTCATTTTGACACTACGCACTGTACTTAGGCATGGCTTCTCCATGTTGTTCTTGTGTCTACCACTAGTTAGTTCACCTGCATACTCAACCTAGGGACAGTCCTCTCCGTTTGCAACTCTCCTGCTCTATTCAAGGCTCAATGTGCTTGACAATACTTTAGCATCGCTTCTTTGTGCTCAGGTATGACTTCGCTGTAGACCATTGTCCTTATTGACTTGTAATAGAGATCTTCGACAATCGACCTTCATTCTTGAGACCAAACCTCTGTTTGCATTTACTCACATAGTTGTCGACCCATATGCCCTTCAATACTTTGTACCGTGATTTATCGAAGGAAATACATCACAGTGCAATGTCATGGTGCAACAAACACTAGGAAATTGTCGATTGTCGACCTCTAATTATGTCAAACCCCTTTTGTTTTAGCTCGTTGCAAGATTTCCATCATAGGACCGGGTGCATGACCTAAGGCTTAGCCTTAAGGCGCTAAGCCCTTAAACGTTGTGCTGGGAGGCCTTTTCTCCTTTGTATTGCGCTTTATTAGAGCTTTACCTCTATCGAAACTTTATTCACAAACAGACATAGGAAAACAGCGAATTCCGATTGTCCTTGGCCCATTTTTTTCTAGTCCCTTTTCGCATTTCTCTTCATAGGACCGAGGGCGGTGACTAGGTGCCATGACCTGAGGCGCTAAGTCTTTTAGCGTTGTATCGGAGGCCTTTTTCCTTTGTTAAGAGCTTAGAGCCCTTGGTTCTATAAGTTCTTCGACCAAGTGCTAACCACATCGGAACCCTTCTATCAAGGATTTCCACTTGTCGCACATATGCCAGCAACCACAAATCATCGATCATCGATTGTCGATAAGCCCCTCTGTTCAACCCTAGCCCTTGGTTCCTTAACACTTCGCGACCGCATGCTAGCCCTCTAATCAGCGATTTCCAAATGTGGCCAATGTGCCAACCATCGCAAACCTCTGATCGCCGAAATGACATCATTACCACCATGTGGCGTCTCCTTAGTGGTGACACGTGTCACCCAGATATGGCCCATTAGGCCACCTCAAAACACCAAAATTGCCTACCACGCGTCCCTCCGTACTGCCACGTCATGCTCACATCAGCAACCACTTAGCCTTATCGGATCCTGCCATGTGTCCACATCAGAGCTCATCTGTGACTGCCATCTGTCCTTATCGGACCTAACCAGATGCCTCCACATGTCTTGCCTGGAGGAGAGATAAAGAGGCCTCGCCTTCCCTGGTTTTTCAACAAATTCCTTTGTAAATCCCTTTTTGGCCTCCTCAGCGATTTTAACAAACAAAACCTCAATCTCGGTTGTTTAACTCAATTGGCATTCGTAGATCGCAACATCCCAATGCGTGTCACTTTTGAAAACGTCGAACGTCGATCGTCGATATGGCCTTGTCCTTCGACATGCGTGATTGCCAATATGTCATGCTACTGATCCTTTGATATTGCAATATCACTAATCGCTAATCGGCGAATTGCTTTCGTTGTGCACTGCACCTTGTAACCTCCGAACGCCGATATGTGATATGTCCGGACCTTCGCTATTGCGATATCGCTAATTGGTGAATTACTTCCGTTGTGCACTACACCTTGGAACCTTCGATCGTCGATATGCGATATGACGAGAGTTCCAATATTCGGGACCTCTAACATCCAACTTGCGAGACCTCTGATGCTCGAATCTCCAATATTCCTACCTGCTTAGGGCTTTAACACTCTGAACTTTAGCAGGTCATAACTTTTAAACCACAAGTCCATCTTTGGACTTCCGCATATCGTTGGAAAGCTCTTTGAGATCAATTTCCAATAGAAAGGGTATGATTAGCCTTTAAGCCCATCTGCTACCTAAAACTATCATATATGGCTCCAAACTCACTGCCATTCTTATACTCCTTGGCTCTCCAAACAACTAGGAATCACACCCACAATGCGTCCTTAGCATGACACCTGCAACAACAATGGACTTCCTCTTGGGCCATCACTATAATCATCATTTGATAGCTTCGCCAATAAGCCTGCTACTGTGATGATTCTCTACATGAAGCCTGCAGCTACCATGAGCTTCCTTCTGAGCCATCACTACCAACATTTGCTACAACAAGCATCCAAGCTTGTCGAGTTGATATCAATGCCAACATTTCTGTCAACTGCCCAACACATCTCCCCAGCATGACTGTTGACATCAATGCCAACACACTTGCAGATGCCTTCACGAGGCCACTGGCCATCCACACAATGCCAACTGTCCAACAATCTCCCCCTTTGGCATTGATGGTAACACACCATCCTTCTCTTCAAGTGATGGCCAAACCTCAAGCTGCTTCCACACATCTCATGGCATGAGACACCAATGGCCTACTTGCCATCATGGCTTCTCCACAATTGTTCTACCCCTTCGACATCAATGGAAAGGGGCCACAACCTGCCTTTCTCTCCCCATGGAATCACCGACTATGAGGACCAGAGTCT
>APFE030085212.1:1952-36429 GCA_000404065.3 Pinus taeda
TCAAGTTTGTCTGGTCTTTCATTGGCCATTGCTTGAGCTCTAGTTGCTACCATACACCAACTTGCTGAAAAATTGGGACCGCAAAATTTTTTTTTGTGCAGAAATTGAATGGTACCACCGTGCTCAGCTTGTTGTCCTGATGCTGATGGGCTAGATCACAAATAAGTGCTTCGGAAGATCCCAAACTTTTTTTTTTTTTTGGGAAAACTCCTAACGGAGTTTTACTCCTTCTTGATCAATACTGCAGTCTTCAAATCCTCAAAATGTCACTGCCACCAAAAGTCCTACGAGAATTATAGCCAAGCACATGAACCCTTCACCACTACTCCGATTTGGTGGATCTGAGAGATCTGGATCGTGGATCACTGCTGCTGCTGATCGGATAGAGCGGCGGGGCTAATGTTTGCTGCTGCTGCACTCGCTGATCTGGAATAGATGATGTGCGATCCCTCGATAGAAAGGGAACTATGGTCTTGAGGAGTGTCAGGTGATACAGATCGCAATATACATAAGGGTCTGACAGTAGTACTCGGCCCAATGTTTCAGGGCTCTAACTAAGGAGGATCGACCGTACCCTTAGCCGTACAACCCGACTACCTTATCGTACGGGCGAGTAATCTCTCCGAGTGCTGTTCTCGGTGTACTGTAGCCACAAGACGACCGAAAGTTTATCTATGGCGAGGCTTCAAGGTAGCTATGGGGCTTCCTATATACCCAGAGGGTACGTGGAAGACAGTCCGTGCGCGGTTCTGTCTAATGCGCTACTACTCGAAGGGTACCCACAGGGGTTACAAGGGAGTCCAGATGTGACCACCTCTTGTATTTCCTGCGTGCATGCCTCCCCAAATCCGCAGATTTATGCACTCAACGACAGATCCCGTGGTTTAAAGACGCTGGAACACGTCTCTAGCCAAAAAAAATTTTTTGCTACGAAAAGGAGATCCCACCGGCCCTGGAAAGTGCTCTAATACCACCTGTTATGCTCTTAACCTGCAAACGATACCCAAATACAAAATATGCGAAGAAAAGATACCCATAACACAAAATATGCGAAGAAAAGATACCCAAAACACAGAATAGCAATGATTTTATTATTCCGAGAGTAATGTTCACTTGCCTCTTCGAGGGGGCAACCTCCAATAGAGCAGAGCTCGATTACAAAATAAGACACGATGCTCCTCGCAGGGAGTCTCTATCCTTTATATATGACTCATACATGCAATACCACGGGCCAATACCGTGGTATTAGTAATACCATCTATCTAATACTATGGCCCATTTGCAACTAACTGTGGTTCCGTTATTAATTGCGGATTAACCACTTACAATTATTAATATGGGCTTTATTGACTCTTGACTATGACGTGATCCCAATACATAAATAAGGGGGTTAGGGTGGGACCCTAACATATAGTGATTTGTTATAGTTTGAAGGGTCACAACTATTGGATGGGCCGACATGAATTCATTGATGATAAATTTTAATTTGAATTACAAATAAAATGGTTTTCTGTCCAAATACATATTGAAGCCGACTTTGAATATCTTAGGCGGGAGACATTAATAATTTAAATTAAAATAGACACCTTCATAATTATTTTCAAAATAGAACTTTGCCAATCAATTTGAATTCACTTTAGGGAATCAAGAAAAATTCTTCCCTAAGCTGCCTCATAAATTTAACATTCCCTCTCAGCCAGGGAGGAATTTTTATCAGCATTATAAGCTTCTTGTCTCATGACGAGTCTTAAGAGTGCAAATTTCAGTCTAGAGAAGACAGACAACTGTGTCATAGGAAAAACCCATCTCATATTGACTCATAAAATAAGAGGAATCCATAACCAAAGGTAGTGTAGATCAGCCCTTCAAACCACACCAGTCTCAAAGACATCAAAGATAGTCATCATATCTCAACATAACTCGATCATTAGCTGAAGAAGAAGAATCATCATAGGGAAAATCAACTTATTTATCATCGTAGGGAAGCATCCACATAGTAATTCATTATCGTCATCAGGACATATCTCGTCTCAGCGCATCTCCATTTGTTGAACAATCTCGAATTTAAAGAAGAAGAAGAATCTGACATCACAGGGGAGCCGAACTCAACCCACAACAACATCGAAGAGCTTAGCTCAATCCAGAACAACATCAGGGAGCCCTGCTCAACTTGGAACCACATCGGGGAGCCCAACTCAACCCTCTATCCAATATGTGAGATCAACTTACCGCAAGGGCAAGGATCACACTCCAAGGATCGAAAGAGGGTGGGTCACAAGACCCTGTCACCCTCACCAAGAGTGACAAAGGCAAGTCTTCATGTCCAGGGGGAGAACCACTACCAGACTTGATCCTAGATCAAGTTGTTGAACGTCATGCATCCTAGTCATAGGGAGTACGACAATACACGATGCGTTGATTTGTAGTGCTGTGCTCCCTATTCTCTTTTCCCAACTCATTGGCTAGATGAAATGTACTTCCCAATAGTCCCAGACTACATGGGTAGGATGTATGCTGGAGCATTTGCAGGAGAAGGTGAACCACTCATCCCGCCCATATGCCATTGGAGAAGGTGAACCACTCATCCTATGCATATATCATCATCCGTAGGGGAAGGTGAACCACTCACCCTACACACATGTCAACCACCATAGGGGAAGGTGAACCACTCACCTTATACATGTGTCATCCGCCAACATATATGTATATATAATACTGGGGTATATATTCCACAGGGGAAGGTGAACCACTCACCCTCTACTCATATAGCTCCAAGAAGTACCCTAGGTCCCCCAGGAGCTCCTAGAGTTCAATGTTCAATTCAAGCAGGACCCTCACGAGAGGGTCTTTCCGCAACTCCAAGTCTCTCTTTGAAGATTAAAGGCTTTGTAAGGATTTCAACAACTTATTTATCCGTCGTGATGTGATGGAGCCTTGTTGCTCCCTGATGTACCGTATCCCGGATAAAATGGTACTTGATATCAATTTGGATTGGTTGTGGAACACATGATTCTCTGAGAGAAGAATCCCACTTTAATTATTGCAATAAATGATGGTGGTATCCAAGACGTGCTCAAATAGCTCATTAAAGAGCTTCCTTAACCAAATGGTTTCACAATAGGCCATTCGATATATTCAGCCTCGCGGAGCTTAGAGCAACAGAATTTTGATTCTGGTTCATCCAAGAAATTGAAGCGGACCCCAAAGAGGAGTACCCAGATGTACCTTTTCCATCCACTATACTACCAACCCAATCGGCATCAACATATCCATGTAGTTTCAGATCCCTGACAGTGTACCTCAGTCCATGATTGATAGGACTATGATGATATCTCAGAAGATTCTCTACAGCAACCTAATGTATATGATGAGGCTCAGTATCAACTCAAATAGATCATTGAAGAATCATGTTGTGTTATGCAGAACTTGGAGCAGCAATCTTTTGTTCTCCAGTTTATATGGGACATCAATTCCAATATTATGTTAGAGCAATTGCATGACATAAAGAAAGGAATAACTTATCCATCCTTACTCCCTCACACAGGGAGGCAACAAAAACATTTTTCTTAGTTCATGAAGATGTCTCTTCCCTAACTACATATATATATCCAAACTCTATCAAGCAACATAAGGATCCATCAAATCTACCAACAATGATTCATCAATGTCAACTAGTATGCCAAAAATACTTCTTCATGGGAACGGGATCCCAAAACTGTTTGAGGTAGCCCAACCCTATCAGCAAAGAACTGATACTTCACAAAATTAAATTGCAAAAACATACTTTTAACAACATCAAATGTTCATCATTCTAGGTCCAAAGGACTTTTGCTACAAACTACAATCATGGATCTTTTATTCATGCACTTTGTTGACCACTACGTGTCAATGACCCATAGTAGTACAACCCTTTCTTTTGCAAAAGAGATAGCCCCTAATCGATGTGTCTATGCCGTCTAGCTATCATTATCAACTTAATTTCCAAGATGTTATGTAAACCCATTCTGCATGTGTATAATGTAAATAATCTTAGCAGACCCGTGTCATGTATGTAACGACCTGGGTAAACCTATCTTTCTAGTGATTATCTCCATTCTAGGAGGTTTTTCGTCTCACTCATTAATTTTTGAATAATCGGTAGAGTCTTTCCTTCCAGTCTTACCCAAAAGATGGAATGATTTTGTCGTTAGGATTTTAAGCGAGTCCTAGTGTTCTAGATCGAGTCTATGTAAAAGAAATTTGGGAATAATATTAACTATTTGGTTAGATTATTTTATTAAAAATTACTTGGTTTGCTGGATTATACTTGTGTTGCAGAAATGAGTAATCTGTGAGGGTCTATTACAAATGGGTTTTCCCCTTTGTAATGTAATTTATCCCCTCATAGGTTAATTAATTAAAATTTCTGGCCCAAAATTAATTAAAATCACCAAAAATTTAATTAATTCTAGGTCCTAGGTAAATTTAAATTCTCCAAAGGCAAAATTCGTCGATCTTAAAAATTTAAATTTTAGAAGGTCTCTAGGGATTAAGATAAATTAATTATTTTGCTAAATTTTAAGCCTTTGATTTTTGGGGGTTAAGTACTCTAATTTTTTGGGGAAATTAACTCAAATTTTATTTTTGAGTTAATTAAAATTCATTTAAATAAAAATTTCGAATTTCTTCAATATTTAAATATTTCGACGGGTGAGATTAAAAGAAATTTTAATCTTCATCAACGGTTGAGATTGCTTTGACGATGATCACTCGAACTAGCCATTGGAGGATTTATCTTTAAATAGGAGGTAATTTGTCAGTCAATGCATCTGATCTTTGAGCCGTGTGCTTAACAAGAAGCTCTTGTGTAATTTTTTCTAGATAATAAAGAAAGACTTTGGGGTTAAATTCCGCTGGTGTTACTCTTCATGGGAATACTGCAAGATGTTTTATTTTCATGCATGATTTTTTCTAAAGCCATTGATGATAGCTTCTGAAGAGGGATTTGAGTACAGGTATCTTGCTCAGTGGCTGAGGTTTGAATAATAATTTAAATTTTGAACGTAATAGCAGGTATCTCTATTTGTCTAAATTATATTATTATTTGCTCCCTCTATTATTAATGGCTGGATCGAGTTTTGTAGGGAAATCTTGATTAGGATCATCGGGCGTTAGGAGAAGTTTTCAGTTGGACCAGTGAACTCCCGATCTGTGTTTCCTGAAGAGCCCAACTAAATTAATCCTGGGCTTATCACAAGATTTTTTGTTTTATTGATGCATGAAGGTTTCGAGTTAGCACCTACTTTAAAATTTGAAAAATATTTTAACTTCTGTGCAACATAATGATAGGTTTGGCTACTCAGATCCTTCAGTTTGTAATTATTGTAATTTAACTGAGTTTTTGGGTTTTTTTAATTTCATCATTGTATATATCGTTTCTGGGTGTTATTGACATTTGTAGTTGCAGATTGGAAGGAAGATTTTTATTTGAAGCCAGATCTAGGCCCTGGAGGGTAAGATCTGGCCTCAATATCACTTTGTAGGGATATTTTTCAACTTTTTTGCAGTTCAAGGGTTTTAAAATTTTAGATCTGGAAATTTGACAGGTGTTTCAAGGATAAATTTGAAGCAAAAGGATACATCATTTTAATCAATTTTTTTTGGAAAATTTTTCTTTTCTTTTCTTTTTTGGGCTACCATTTCTTTGTCGTCTGGGGTTTTTGAACTGTCATCTGGGGTTTTTGATCTGCTGCAAATTTTTTTTTAAACCCCTTATTTCTCCATTCTCTGTTGCTCGCAGCTCCTTAAAATTTCCTCTTCGCGGCCCTCCATTATCGAGCTTCTTGTTGCCGCCACACTTGCATCAAGTCCACAGCTCCAAACGCTGCCATTTGCAGGCCTGAAGTTTCTCTTGCAAACGTACACAAGGAACTTGCAAAAAACGAGCCGGATACCATCTCCCAATTCTCCTGCTCGCTGGTCCCTGCGTCTAATCGTTAGCTCGTGGTTGCATTGCTGCCCTTCCTTCCTTTTTGCGTTCTCCTTATCTGCCTGCAAAACCCTTCTCTGCGGCCTTCCTCATCCTCTTCGAATTGCGATTCCATCGTTGCAAACCCTTGCTGCCATCCCCTCCGCTGCTCAGCTCTCTCCTTCGTCCAGATCCTCATTGCTGCCTTTCCTCTCGACCTGCAAAGTCAAACAAGACGACTTCGTTTTTCTTATTTTTCCTTTGTTTGGTTGAGTTAGGGTTAAACTTTTTTTCGATTTGTGTTATTTCACATTTTATATTTTTGTTTTAATTTTTTTTATTTAAATTCAAAAGAAACCTAAAAAATTAAATTTTGTTTGTTGTTTTTTTTTGTAAGCATGGTAGGACTCTCCGATTTTCGAATTTACATGTCCATTATTCACCTCGCTACGGGGGAGGGTAGCACAAGATTTGAACCCAAGATCTCCGGTTCGATGAGACTTCATTCCACGGCCATCGCCACTTGAGCTACCCCAGGCGGACAAATTTTGTTTTTTTATTTAACATATGATTTTGATTTTTTGTTGTTATTTTGATTTTGTTTAAAAAAAATTTAAAAAAATCTCATTTTGGTGACTTTGAAATTGAATGAAATAAATCAAAAGAAGATCTAAGCTTTCACCTGCATCAAGTCCACAGCTCCAAATGTTGCCATTTGCGGCCCTGAAGTTTCTCTTGCAAACTTTGCACACAAGGAACCTGCAAAAAACGAGCCAAATACCATCTCCCAATCCCTCCTGCTTGCTGCTTCTTGCGTCTAATCGTTAGCTCGCGGCTGCATTGCTGCAAACCCGCGACCTTCCTCGTTGACTTGCTACTCTTGCGTCTCCTTTACTTGCGTCTCTCCTTGCTTGCAACTTGTCTTACTTCCCTCGAGCCGTTCCTTCCTTTCCGCGTTCTCCTTATCTACTTGCAAAACCCTTCTCTGTGGCCTTCCTCATCCTCTTCGAACTACGGCTCCATTGCTGCAAACCCTCGTCGCCATCCCCTCCGCTGCTCATCTCTCTCCTTCGTCCAACTCCTCATTGTTGCCTTTCCTCTCGATCTGCAAAGTCAAACAAACCGATTTCATTTTTCTTATTTTTCCTTTGTTTGGTTGAGTTAGGGTTAAACCTTTTTTCTTTAGACAAATTCGATTTTTGTTTGTTTGTTTGTTTTGCTCACTTTTTGCGATGTGTGTTATTCCACATTTTAAATTTTTGTTTTGATTTTTGTATTTAAATTCAGAAGAAATCTAAAAAATTAAATTTTGTTTGTTGTTTTTTTTATAAGCTTGGTAGGACTATCTGATTTTCGAATTTACATGTCCATTATTCACCCTGCTACAGGGGAGGGTAGCACAAGATTTGAACCCAAGATCTCCTGTTCGATGAGACTTTTTTCCACGACCATCGCCACTTGAGCTACCCCAGGGTGACAATTTTTTTTATTTATTTATATAACTTATGATTTTGATTTTTAGTTGTTATTTTGATTTTGTTTAAAATAAAATTAAAAAAAATTCCATTTTGCTGACTTTGAAATTGAATGAAATAAATCAAAAGATGATCTAAGCTTTCACATTTAAAAAATTAATTTTTTATGTGGCCTACGACCCATTAAAAATTTAGATTTAATTAAGGTCTTTTATCTTTGGTCACATTAAAAAATTTAATTAAACATTTTCCACAATAAACTTTGCTTCATAAGCTTAACACATTAAAACTTTACCTAAGGGATAATTAATTTCTTTTCGTGTGTTAAGTGTAAAATTTTGAATTTTGTGGTAGTGATTTCTCTGTGTCAAATGCGATTAATGTTTTAGGATCATATCTAAAGATTGAGTATAGGAGAAAGATAAGATCTAGATCTGGGTTATTGAAGAAAACCATTTTAAATCTAGAATCATTACTTCACAATTAATTCTTCACTGTATTTAGATTATATTGAATGATAAAGTTTTGGGCATTTACATTTAATCGTTCATGCTCATCAATTTCGTCACATTTATAGATTCCTTTGGATAACTTGTTTTTATCTAGTATATGGTTAATTGAATATAAAGGCATTGGTCTAAAATAAATTTTATCTCATGGTTGTGTCCTATTTTATTAGATCTATCCATTTCGGTTAACCAAGACTCATCTACATTCATCAAGTTGTTCATCTCTAAGTCTCCTAGAACTTGTTGTCCACAGGCTATCCTCGTTCATTCACCTTAGGGACTACCCTCTTGACTTGTTTAGGAGAGAGTCCAAACAAAGTGAGTAAGGATATGAGTGACAACCCTTACTCTAAGCGATGTTGTGGTTCCTAGACACTTTGTGTGACAACATTTTTTGGCGTCGTTGTCGGGGACAGAGTTTTTCTGTCCTTGGTCCTCTCGGTGTCTTCTTATCTTTTGATCCTTTCATCTTCACCCATTGATCTTCATCTCATTTTCATCATATCATCTTCTATGTTTGAGTTAGATTTTTGTCCAGGTGGCGACAACACTTCCTTCATCTTCTACAGGGGTGTGTACTAGGAGGTATCTGTTATAGAAATTTTTGGGCACTGCAACCCCAATCATAAATGTCCATAAACTGAGGGCTCCTAATTCCCTAAAAGTGTTGCTTCACTACCTAAAGGAACAAGGTCAACTGATTACATCATCTCCCAGAGGTTCTCCACAAAAAACTGCTCAGAAATGGTCAAAACTGGACCATACTAAATGCCCAGTGCAGAGGGTGCGATGCATATCACCTTCTCAGTGTAAAGGGTGCGATGCATACTGGATGGCACCTCTGTAGTGTGCGATGGGCGAGATTGGACAAATGGTAGAGACAGTTTGCGAGGTGGAAGATCATAGAATCTTTCAGAAACTTACCCTCTGACACTTGCCTCTCTGATTTTGACCAGGGATGAGTAAGAGATCATCAATCTCCAAGTGGAATCAAGAACTATCAAAGAGAGGACACTAATCAAAATCCCAGAAGCTGACTCACCCCTCTACATTCATCTATATATGGATCCCTCATCATAGAGATCCGGAGGTTGGAATCTTGTATCTTGTAGATAAGTGCTGTTGGTTTTCTGGTGTAATATCATAGTGTTGGGTGATCTAAGCTTTACTTGAGGTGAAGAAGGGCTTTCTTGCTGGAGGATGATGCTGGGTCAGAACAATTGGTTGTAATCCTCTTGCAATTCTTGATATTAATAAAGCTATTCAAGTTTTCCTCCACATTCGTGTATGTTTGATTGTATATACATTTGTGTGGTTAATACATATCTGGTCTTGTGTTGTTTATGAATATAGATCTTTGTTCTTCGATAGTATTATGTTGCTTTGATTCTACAGGTGCTCTCTGAAGCTGTGTAAACAAAGAAAGAGTGGCAAGGATCTATCGAGAAGGAGAGGAATCGAGCAAGGAACCAAGCGCAAGACAAAGGTTGGTGTCCTCTGCTCCCCTCTTGTCTATTTTTCATAAAGGAAAACGAAGTTAGTTTTAACTTGTTTGTTTCTAAGATAGCTACCAGTCTTAGTGGGAATAGCAGCTCTAAGTGGACACTATTCCCGGTAACAGTACCCAAGTAGCTTGGCTAATCTTGCTTCGGATCCAAAAAGGACTCTCAGAGCTAGATTACACAAGCTCTGTTCTCGTACACTCCTTGACAATTTTGGCCAGGAAGCTCTCTGTGACATCCTTTCACTCTTTTTGAATCCTCCTGTTCTAGACATCATGGATATCTATGAGCCTCTTAACTTTGCTAACATCCAAGGTTATCCCCATAACCTTCCTAATATTGGTATAGACAAGTTGCCTGCTTTCCAAGGAAATAATGCGATCACTGTGAAAAATCATTTATATGCTTTTCATACTTGGTGGGCTAAATTCGCTCATGCTCATAATTATGAGGATGTGCAAATTGAAATGCTTCGTCTTGACCCTTCATCATGATGCTATGGATTGGTTTAGAGATAGGCCTGATCATAGCAGTGATTCATTTGATTCCCTCCTTAATGCTTTTAGAGAGAAATTTGGTGATAAGAAAGAAGATCGATTTTTAGTTAAAGCCATTAGTGTCAGTGAAAAGAAAGAAAATGAGACGTGTGAAGAATTTAATAAAAGGTTTAATGGTATGCTTAAAGAGATATCTAATGATTAAATAACCAACTGAGAAAATGCTTCTAGAATATTATCTTGATGCTCTCAATCCTGACACTTCTTATGAGCTAAGAAGGTCCAAGCCTGTTGACTACAAGGCTTGTCAACTCATAGCTTTAGAGCTGGAAAAAGATAAGAAGACTTTTGGCAAATATGAAATACTTGGGTTTGATAGATCTGTTGTTAATTTAAAAGAACCTAAAAGAAAGGAAAAGGAATCCGAAGAAGAACCTATGCAAAATTGCTTAAGAAGTTGGTAAATATGGAGTTAAATCATGCTAGGATGATTGTTAATCATGCTAAGGAAATAACTACATTATAGTCTAGGTTGATTCAAATGGAAAGAACTCAAATGCAAAACCATCAACCTAAGGGTCAAAATAATAATAATAATCGAAATAATTGGCAGAAGAAAGGTCAGTCTAGTGAGCAGATGCCTCCTCACCCTCTTGAAACGAATAATCTTGTAGACGAGACCCCGCTTTATTGTAGAGCATGTGATGAGCTTCATGAAGAAGCCACTTGTCCTATTATCAAGAGAATCATGCATCATGAGATGCTTGGGACAAGTATTCAAATAAACATGGTTGGTAAAGAATATCATCTATTGCAAGAGAATTGGGAAGAAGTTAAGGGAAATAGTCAACCTGTCAGACCTTTCACATCTTCATATAACATTAATAATTTTGGTCAAGAAACTGATGTCTTGGTTAAACTTTTTAGTGAGGAGCCTCCTCTTAAGCGAGTTCTTGAAATTACTAAGGACAAGGGGCTAACCTATCAAAGAAGAAGTCAAAATGATAATCAAGTTAATTCCCGAAGTCTTAACCCTGGATCACTTCTGGTATGAATATTGATTTAGGAGGTTGGTTAAATAACTCTAAAGTTTTGGTTCTTGTCACCAAAATAGTGAAGATCCCCTCCCAGAAGGCCAAGTTACTAAGTGCTATTGACAGTACCCAGGTGAATGCAACTCAAGAGGAAACTCATGAGGCTTTCTACCAGGATGCTCCCGTGTATTTGCAAAGTATGGAATCCGATAACAAAGGGCATTCTTTTTTTTTCATTACTTTGCTTGCTAATAATTATCGGTTATACAACTACATGCTTGACTCTGGTGCTTCCGCTTGTGTGATGACTAAGAGAGTCATGGAACAAATTAACTTGACGATATCTAGGCCTTACTATAACATAATGTGCCATGGATTTGAAGAAATTGAAGTTCATGGGTTGATTAAAGACTTGCAAGTCCATCTGTCTGTGTACCTCGATATCATGATTGTCATGGACATAGTTGTGGTTGATGTGCTTGATGCTTGGGGTATGCTGTTGGCTACGAAACGGGCCTCTGATTTAGGAGGAAGCATACAAATGAACTGGTCATATGCTACGATTCCTTCCCCTAATAGTCAAGGATTTCTTAAATTAAACAGAGAGCCCGAAAGGAGATTCCATGTCGAAAAAGTCCCCATAACGAGATAATATGTGAACGACCAGACCCTAGGAATCATGCTACTTTATCTAATTCAATCATTCTCGTAGAGGTCAAGGTTGATAAAAAAGAGGGTGACTTGAAAGTTAAAGTTTGTCATTTGTACTTTGGTGGTACAACATCTAGGCATGGTAAAGGTGTGGGAATTGTCTTGAAATCTCCCCTTGGTCATATTTTCAAATTTGCATATGGACTAGAATTTGAAGTAACCAACAATATGGCTGAATATGAAGCCTTGTTGTTGGGTATTGAAATGGCAAAAACTTTGAAAGTCAAATTGTTGAGTATCAAGGGTGATTCAGATTTAATTATCATGCAAATAAAAAATAAATTTACATGTAAAAATCAAAGATTAAGAAATTATAGAAATGCTATGTGGGATACCATTAAGTATTTTGATGCCATCAATCTTGAAGCTATCCCAAGAGAGAAAAATTGCTTAGCTAATGAGTTAGTTGTTGCTGCTTCTACCATGCAATTGTCTGATAAATTAATTGAAGATAAAACTAAGGCAGATATCATTTTTTAACCTTCTATCCCAGATAAATCTAAACATGGGCAGGCCTTTGATAATGAAACACATGTATTTCACTTTCTAAATAATTTGGATAAGTTTCAGGGTTTTTAGATAAATTCTGCAGAAGACGGATCCAAACGACTTAATTTTCAGAGAGGGAAAAGTCCTACCATATGCACGATTGATTACAACACATCTGAAAAACAACCTACAGATTTGCCTGAAAGCAGGGAAATGTTTGGAAATGTTTAGCATGCACTACATTGAACGCATTTGATGCCATGGGGCATCCTTTGTATTGTATTCCTATCCCTACACCCTTTTATTTCAGTATTTTATTTTGTAGGTAGATTTATGTTTTTCATGTTATTAGGATAGTTAATAAATGAAGAGCTTATATCTTTTTTGAGCTTAATATTATATGATGATTTTTGGTTGGATGCTACTTATGTTATCTTGTGTGCTGTGTGGATGGAGATTCTAGATTTTCACATTCCTCCATGCAACAATATGTCCCCAAGTAGAGCTAGATGTTGACCACTACGTTTCAATGACCCATAACAGTACACCCCCTTTTTTCGCAAAAGAGATAGTGCTTAATCGATGTGTCTATGCTGTCCAGTTATCATCATCAACTTAAATTCCAAGATGTTATGTAAACCCATTCTGCATGTGTATAATGTAAATAATCTCAACAAATCTGTGTCATGTATGTAACGACCTGGGTAAACCTACCGTTTTAGTGACGATCTCCATTCTAGGAGGTTTTTTGTCTCACCGATTCATTTTCGAATAATTGATAGAGTTTTTCTCTCTAGTCTTACCCCAAAGCTGGAATGGATTTTGTTGCCAGGATTTTAGGTGAGTCCTAGTGTTCTAGATCGTGTCTATGTAAAAGTAATTTGGAAATAATCCTAACTATTTCGTTAGATTATTTTATTACAAATTGCTTGGTTTGCTGGATTATAATTGTGTCGCATCAATGGGTAATTTGTGAAGGTCTATTACAAATGGGTTTTTCCCTTTATGATGTAAAAAATATGAAAATAATGGTGTAAAGTGTTTAGAGGGTTGGAAAAATAGTTTATCCTCTCATAGGTTAATTAATTAATTTTTCTGACCCAAAATTAATTAAAATCCTAAGCCAGAAATTTAATTAATTCTAGATCCTAGGTAAATTTAAATTCTCCAAAGGCAAAATTCATTAGTTCTGAAAAATTAAATTTTAAAAGGTCCAGGGACTAAGGTAAATTATTATTTTAAATCTTTGATCCCTCGGGGTTAAGTCAAAATCAATTGTTTGGGGAAATTAACTCAAAAGTTCTTTTTTTGAGTTAATTAAAATGCATTTAACTAAAAACTTCGAATTTCCTCAATATTTAAATATTTCGACGGATGAGATTAAAAGAAATTTTAATCTTCATCAATGGTCGAGATTGCTTTGACGAGGATCACTCGAACTAGTCGTTGGAGGATTTATCTTTAAATAGGAGGTCATTTGTCAGTTGATGCATCTAATCTCTGAGTCGTGTGCTTAATAAGAAGCTTGTGTAATTTTTTTCTAGATAATAAAGAAAAACTTTGGGGTTAAATTCTACTGATGTTACTCTTCATGGGAATATTGTAAGATATTTTATTTTCATGCATGATTTTTTTAAAGCCATTGATGATAGCTTCTGAAGAGTGATTTGAGTACATGTATCTTGCTTAGTCGTTGAGGTTTGAATAATAATTTAAATTTTAAACGTAATAGCAGGTACCTCTACTTGTCTAAATTTTATTATTATTTTCTTGCTTTGTCTTTAGTGGTTGGATCGAGTTTTGCAAGGAAATTTTGGTTAGGATCATCGAGCGTTAGGGGAAGTTTTTAGTTGGACCAGCGAACTCTTGATCTGTGTTTCTGGAAGAGCCCAGCTAAATTAATCCCGAGTTTATCATAATTTTTTTTGTTTTATTGACGCATGAGGGTTTTGAGTTAGCACCTCCTTTAAAATTTAGAAAATCGTTTAATTTCTGTGTAACATAATGTTAGATTATTGTAATTTAACTGGGTTTTTGGGTTTTTTAATTTCATCATTATATATATCGTTTCTGGGTATTATTGACATTTGCAGCTGCAGATTTGAAGGAAGATTTTTGTTTGAAGCCAGATCTAGGCCCTGGAGGGTAAGATCTGGCCTCATTATCACTTTGTAGGGATATTATTCAACTTTTTTGCAGTCCAAGGGTTTTAAAATTTTAAATCTAAAAATTTTACAGGTGTTTCAAGGATAAATCCGAAGCAAATGCATAGATCATTTTAATCAAAATTTTCTGGATTTTTGTTTTGTTTTGTTTTCTGTGCTACCATTTCTCTGCTGCATGGGGTTCTCGATCTGTTGCCTGAGGTTTTCAATCTGTTGCCTGGCGTTTTCGATCTGCTACAAATTTCAATTTTTAACTCCTTATTTCTCCATTCTTTGTTGCCTCCAGCGCCTCAAAATTTCCTCTTTGTGGCCCTCCATTATTGAGCTCCTTGTTGTTGCCACCCCGACATCAAGTCCACAACTCCAAACGCTGCCATTCGCGGCCCTGAAGTGTCTCTTGCAAACTCTGCACACAAGGAACCTGGAAAAAACGAGTCAAATACCATCTCCCAATCCCTCCTGCTTGCTGTTCCCTGCGTCTAATCCTTAGACTGCCACCGCATTGCTGTAAACTCGCAACCCTCCTCGTTGACTTGCTACTCCCGCGTCTCCTTTACCTGCGTCTCTCCCTGCCTACAACCCGTCTTACCTCCCTCGAGCCCTTCCTTCCTTTCCGCATTCTCCTTATCTGTCTGCAAAACCCTTCTCTATGGCCTTCCTCATCCTCTTCGAACTGCGGCTCCATCGCTACAAATCCTCGTCGCCATCCCCTCCGTTGCTTAGCTCTCTCCTTCATCCAGTTCCTCATTGTCGCCTTTCCTCTCGACCTGCAAAGTCAAGCAAGCCGATATCATTTTTTTATTTTTCCTTTGTTTGGTTACGAGTTAGGGTTAAACCTTTTTTCTTTAGACAAATTCGATTTTTTTGTTTTGTTTTATTTCACATTTTATATTTTTGTTTTGATTTTTTTATTTATTTAGTTTCTAAAGAAATATAAAAAGTTAAATTTTGTTTTTTTTATTATTTAACTTATGATTTTGATTTTTTGTTTTTGTTATTTTGATTTTGTTTTTGTTTGTTTGTTTGTTTTTTTTTTTTTAATTTCATTTTGGTGACTTTGAAATTGAATGAAATAAATCAAAAGAAGATCTAAGCTTTCACATTTAAAAAATTAAATTTGTATGTGGCCTACGACCCATTAAAAATTTAAATTTAATTAAGGTTTTTTATCTTTGGTTACATTAAAAAATTTAATTAAATGTTTGCCACGTTAAACTTTGCTTCATAAGCTCAACACATTAAAAATTTACCTAAGGGGTAATTAATTTCTAATCTAAAGTTCCTTGGTGTCTTTTTGTGTGTTAAGTGTAAAATTTTAAATTTTGTGATATTGATTTCTCTATTGTCAAGTGCGATTAATGTTTAAGAATCATATCTGAAGATTGGCTATAGGAGAAAGATAAATTCTAGATCTGGGTTATTGAAGAAAATCATTTTATATCTATAATCATTACTTAGCAGTTAATTCTTTACGATATTTAGAATATATTGAGTGATAAAGTTTTGGGCATTACATTTAATCGTTCATGATCGTCACTTTCGTCACATTTATAGATTGCTCTGGATAACTTGTTTTTATCTAGTTTATGGTTAATTGAATATAAAGGCATTGGTCTAAAATCATTTTTATATTGTGTTTGTGTCCTATTTTATTAGATCTATCCATTTCGATTAACCAAGACTCGTTTACATTCATCAAGTTGTTCATCTTTAAGTCTCCTAGAGCTTGTGTTCCACATGCTTTTCTCATTCGTTCACCTTAGGCGCTACCCCCCTTGACTTGTTTAGGAGAGAGTCTAAACGGAGTAAGGATAAGAGTGACAACTCTTACTCTGAGCGTTGTTGCGGTGCCTAGACACTTTGTGCGACAACACACTTTATGACCTTTGAGGTGACCTCAAATATTATATAAATAAATTAATATGTTGGGATTTCATCAAGGGTTTTTCCCTTTGAATGGAAAGCTTCTTTAGTCAACATCAAGATCATTGTCCCTTCAAGGCATAGTCACATTAGATCATACAAGACTTTCATATATCGAGCTTCCATATATATCACTGTTAGCAGAAGTCATCATCAACTATTCAGTTATCAAGCATTCATCAAGGCTTAATGTCAAGAAATCAAGGTAGTTGACAAGAATATCCTCATGCTTCAAGGGTTATGGTTACAACATTTCTTAGTACAAACACTTTCATCAAAGTCCTAACATCATCAAGTCAGGGCATTCAGTTTGACCTATGGCAAAATATTGTTTAGTCATCATGATAGTTATAGCTTATCAAAGGCTTATCAAAAATCAATCAAAGAGATGGTTAGTAAATATTAAATATCAAAGTAACCATATTTATCATAAGTATTATCAATAGACTCAAATTAGCATATGACAAAGTCATATGTACTATTATATCATATGTGCCAGGAATCAAATTCACCCACATATGTAAGTGACTAATATACATCACACATGAATGTAAATCAAGATTAAAGGTCATATATTTGTCATACCTCATGGCCCAACTTTCCATCTCGTCATTACTGCTAAAACATAATTATACGTACCTTGTAATATTCAGATACCTTTATAGTACACATATTGTCATCTTGCTATAGATCAGGATCTTGCTCTAGCTTCCTCTTTCTTTTACTAGCTTTCTTCCTGCACTAACTCTCATTTCGTGCATCCATATGATCCTTGAGAAGGATCTGCTTATCACATCATTAAGAAGTAGTGTTCCATGGGGACTCGTCCCCCCACTTGGGAAGCGCGTCCCCGCTCTTCCTTGCACTTCGGGTAGTTGGGGACATCTAGGGAACGTTTCCCCACGTCCCCAAAAAATGGAAACATGACGAAACTCGAAGGGGGGACGTTTCCAAAAAAAATTGAGGTCAAATCATAAAAAAAAGTTAAATCCCTAAAAAAATATAGAAAATATTATAAATATACTATATGAATTGATGGGGGGGGGGGGGGAGGGTTTTTTGGTTATTTTATATTTGAAGGGACCAACAACACGATGGGATGTTGATCCAAAGGATCATGCACAAGTAGATATGGAGGAGGGATTTGATGAGACACATATTGGGTTGGTTGGTGTGCCACTTAGCATGTTTGAGAATGCAAGTGATTCTTATTCATATGGTGACATGGTTGATCTTGATTTATTCATGCAATCGCTGGATCCAGAGTCTATCAGTGCATTACCTTGAACAAATATGCTCATTTTTAAATTTTCATTTGATATGTTCTTATGTTATCTACTTTTCTATTTCAGACTTTAGTTTGTTTTGAAACTTGATATATATGATATATTAGACTTGACTATAAAAATTTGAATCTTGATGTATCAGAGTTGGCTTTTATTTCAATATTTAGTATTCATAGTTGGAACTTCAATATGGTTTACACTTTTATTTCCATTGTACAATGTTACATTTACATGTAAGATTATACCATGCTTTTTGTTTTAAATTCGTTTAAGTTATATGAGTCATTGATTTATCCTTTATGATGTAAACGTTATATAATGATAAAGACAGTTAAATTATAAAATTTCAATGATATATTTATAATTGTTTAGTGTTTTACTATTTTTGTCGAGGTCCCTTGTGTTAAAGACCCCGCTGTCCCCCCACGTTTCCCTAAAAATTGGTGGGGATATTTTGTATAGGCAGCTCTTGTGTTTCCCCCCTCCCCTGTTCCCATGTCCCAGAAACTTGGTGGAACTATGTTAAGAAGTTAGAAGTGTACAACTTGTAATGTTCCAAACTTGGATAAACATCAATATGTAAAGCAAAAACCAATACAACAACAAAAAATTCAAACAATCAACAAATACTCATAAAAGCTCCAGAAGTAAGAACCAACTGAGCCATTTTATTAATCAAATGGAGCAAATACAATAGTATGGAAGAAGTACACATGGGCTTGCCTCAATGGTAAGCGTGACAAAGCCCAGGTGACAAATAATAAGCCCAAATGTTGATAACAACTGCTTCGATGATGCTCTGCACTGCCTAGAAAATCTACACTCTTTGCTGGAAAGGAACTGCTAGAAACCCCAACTCCGGTACTCAGAAAATGCTGCAAAATTAACCTCAAGCTCCTTGACCAAAACCGACAAAAACCCATAAATGGTTTGGTTTGGTTTTGACCTCCCAGAATCAACCCCCAAAAGGCCCTACGCCCTCCAAGACTGCTGAAGCACACTGCCTGCCAATGCAACAACAAAATCCCCCTCCAATACTCTGGAAAATAGCAATCACCTCCACTAATGTTTCCCTTGTCTCTGTCGACAAGGAACAACCTCAATAGTTGAGTCTCCACCTCCCACATGTGCCCAATATCCTCCCTCTGCACTAGCCTAGGAAGTGTGAAAATCCCACGAAATAGTAGCTCTCTCCTCCAGCCCAAAAACTCAACCAAATGGCAACAAAACACGAAAGCCTCCCTTAGGAATTTCTCCTGGCCAAAGCTCCTCTGAAGAATGCCAAAATCAAAACTCGGCTTCTCCCACTGCGTCCTCTAGAAATACACACTACCTAGAGACGCTGAATACAACTGCTGGAAACCACACTGAAAATCTCCTCCGAAAGAATGTGGATGAATCCTCTCTAGGGTGGCACTCGAAGTCCCTCGAAGAAAGGGTGAGTTCTCTGCTTGAAGAACTCTTGCTAAATAGCAAGTGACCCGACTAAGCAACTCGAGCAACCAAGAAGAAATTTGATATGCCAAAGATTCTCGAATGAGGAGTGCTGCCTTCCTTATATAAATTTCGTGGAGCACTTTTCCCTCTTTCGTGAGCCCCTCACTTAACCATTGACTTCCCCTCTCATGCAATTCGAACTAGTGAGTGCATATTTTCCTAGTGTGGGTGCCCCCCACGTGTTACTTAACAAAACCCAGGATAACTTACTACTAATGACTAAGCTTCCTAATAAAATCAAATGGGCCCCATCTCCTCCAAAATTGGCCCCAAAATGTAGAGATTAATCCTATTCCAAAATAATTTAGGAAGGGACATTACAGTCCTCCCCTCCCAATTGTTGCTTGTCCCCAAGCAACTTCAATGCTGGATGTTCAAGTATGTGCTCACCCTCCCAAGTAGCATCCTCATTCGGTAAGCTCTTCCAACACACCAAGTATTCTCTAATTATCTTGCTCCTGAGCTTCGTCTCCCTGGTCTGCAAGATGGCTTCCGGTTCCAAAACCAGATGCTCTTCATCATCAAGTGGAGGAAACTCCACGACTGCTGTAACTTGTTGCCCCAACACCCTCTTGAGGTATGAAACATGGAAAATCTTGTGGATCTTGCTCTTAGTGATAGCTCCAACTCCTAAGCTACCTCTCCAAACCCTTTTGATCACCTTGTAGGGCCCAAAAAATTGTGGTTGTAGCTTTTCAACCCCCTTCTGTTTTAGAGTGGACTGCCAGTATGGTTGCGACGAAGGTACACCAAGTCCCCTTCCTCAAGATGCCTCTCCACCCAATGCTTGTCAGCGTATATCTTCTGCTGATTCTGAGCTGTTTGCAAATTATCCTTAAGAGCCTTGAGGATATCTTGGCTCTCTAGGATCCAATCTTTGGCCTTTGGTGCCTGACTATCTCCAAAAACAATGTCAACAAAAGATAAAGCATCATAACCGTATAGAGCATGAAAAGGAGTCATACCAATGGACATATGATGTGTAGTGTTGTAACAATACTCTCCCAAGTGCAGCCATTGAATCCAAGCTCTTTGTTGTCTTGTCACATAGTTCCTTAGATAACCCTCTAGCCATTTGTTCACCCTCTTTGTTTGGCCGTCGATTTGTGGATGGTAACTAATGCTTGGGGTGAGCTTGGTGCCAACTAGCCTAAAAATCTCTTACCAAAATCTCGGTGCCAACTAGACTAAAAATCTCTTGACTATAGTCTTAGGGAGTCCGTGCAAGCGGAAGACCTCCCTAAAGAACAATTCTGGCACCTGTGAAGTTGAATACCGCGTCAGAATGGAAAAGAAATGTGTGAACTTGGTTAGCCGATTGACTACCACAAAAATACAATCCTTCCCTTGAACTGAGGGAAGCCCGATGATGAAGTCCATAGAGATACTTTCCCTTTTCCCCTCAGGAATGGGAAGAGGCTGCAATAATCCTGCTGGATGGGTCAACTCCCCCTTGTTCCTCTGGCAAGCCTCACACTCCTGCACATATCTCAACACGTCCCCCTTGAGGCCTTTCCAAGTGAAGCGCTCTCTCATTGCCATATAGGCCTTCTTGAACCCTTGGTGCCCAGACAAAGGGGAATCATGAGCTGCGCCATGGATGCGCTCCCTCAACGGTGACCCTAAAACCAAGAATATGCGCCATTTATAGTATATAACCTCATCCATCACCCTGTAGTGCTCATATGCATAACTTCCCTCCAAGATCTTGCATGCCCGACGATCCTTGGAGTATTCTACTAATAGTTGTGTCTTCCAATCATGGAAAATGCTCTTGAGTGAAAATCCTGCTAGTCTCCTGGATAGTGCATCTGCCACCACATTGTGCTTCCCTTGCACATACTCAATATCAAAGCCCTAGGCCTGCACCATACTGACCCATTTTTGTTGTCTATCATTGAGGCCTTGTTGCCCCATGAAGTGGCAAAGACTGTTGTGATCCATCTTCACTCGAAACCGGTGGGTTACCCACCAATTACTATCTAAACTTGGCTAATGCATGCATTATGGCCAACATCTCCTTGTCATATATGGAATATGACCTCTCATGTGGTAGGTGCTTCCAACTCTCAAAAGCAATCGGGTGCACCCAATGCATCACACTCCAATGTGAAGGGTTGTGTGAAATCCGGAAGTGCTAATACTGGGCAACAACTCATCACCTCCTTGAGGCAATCGAATGCTTCCTAAGCTCCATCTGTACATGCAAAATCCCCCTTTTTAGTCAAATCAGTAAGGGGTGCTGCCAACAATGAGAAGCCCTTAACGAACTTCCGGTAATAAGTACAAATGGCCAAAAATCCTCTCAGTGCTGTCACATCTCTAAGCTTTGGCCAATCCCGAATGGCCCTGATCTTCTACTCGTACACCTTGACCCCATCTGCGTCTATGATGTGCCCCCAAGTAGTGCATCTCTTTCATCCCAAAACTCACACTTGGACATCTTGGCATAGAACTGCTGCTCCAAGATATGCAACACCGTCTCTAGATGCTGCAAGTGCTCCTCCCATGCCCAACTGTAGATCAAGATATCATCAAAGAATACTAGTACAAATCTCCTTAGCTAACCTTTGAACACATGGTTCATGCATGACTGAAAGGTAGCAATTATGTTGGTCATTCCAAAAGGCATGACCAAGAACTCAAAATGCCCATAATGACATATGAAAGCTATCTTCGGAATATCCTGCTCCCTCACTCGAATCTAATGATACCCAGACTACAAATCTATCTTAGAGAAGTATTTGGCTCCTCTAAGCAAATCCATCAACTCATCAGTAAGCAAAATGGGATACTGGTTCTTCAAATTTTTCTTGTTGAGTGCCTTGTAGTCAATGCACATGCGTAGAGTCCCATCCTTCTTCTTCACCAACACGACTGAAAAAGCGAATGGACTAGAACTCGGTCTGATGTGGCCTAACGCCAATAGCTCTCTGATGGCCCTCTCAATCTCAGCCTCATAGGCTTTGGGATGTAGTAATGACTGCCTGCACACCAAGCTCCAACTCTATAGTGTGCTCAAGCCCCCCGTCAGGTGGTTTCCCTGGTGGTATATCTCAAAGACTACCAAATACCTATCCAGTATCGCGTGTATGTCTGGATGTGGTGGCTTGGCCTTCCCCCAGCCTCAGAAATCCTCAGCTCTATTGCCCATGCTATGTCTCCATGCCTCAAAATCGGCCTTCATCCTGTGGGATGAAACTATGTGTTGAGGATATGAATGCATGCCTCAAAGAACCACTAGCTTACCATCCGGCCTTGTAAACTCCATCTCTAGTTTCCTCCAATCAGTGGTAAGTTGGCCAAGGGAATACAACCATTGGACACCCATCACAACATTGGTGTCTGGTACGTCCACCACGAAGAAATGGTCTGTCATCGAATAGTTGCTCATGTTTTTTGTCAGAGAGGGAACATATCGAGTGCATTGCATAGTTTTTTCACCTCGTACTAAAATTGAAAACCCCTCAAACTCTACAGTGGTGATGCCTCTCCGCTGGACCATCTAAGCATCAATAAAATTGTGGCTGCCCCTGCATTGTGCCTTTGATCCTCATGGTAAAAAAATTGGGAACCCCACACAAAGAAGTTAGGACTCCCTTAGATGGTGCAAAAGGTGCTCCCCCATTTGGTGGTGGTGGTGGTGGTTCCCTCTCTGCCGGATCCTCGCTATCTCGCCCACCAAGCTCCAACTCCACCTCATCTTTTGATCGCTATTCGAGAAGACCTCGATGTAATGGGCCTTGCCTGCTATGCATCGATGGCCTAGTGCCCATGGCTCTCGACATGCAAAACACAACCTCCTCCTCTTGAGGTCTCTCTTGGTCTCATCATCCAATTGTCCTTGTCCTTGGGCTGCTCTCTCTGTTGGGGGCGCTCTAGTGTCACTTCCCTTCTGAGGGTAGGGAGTGCGTGGTGGAAATGGTGCCCGGGTCTTGGGGATGGTCCCCTGCAAGTCTCTCGTACAAGTCATTGCCTCTAGTAGAGTAGATGGCCTGTGTGCCTTCACCAGTCCCACAGTGGCTCTGTCAACCCCTCCACAAATGTGTATACTCTCCTAGCATATGACAAATCTGGCACCATGACTGAGACCCTTAGGAACTCTGAAATATAATGCTCGGAATGTCCTGTTTGCATGAGTTGGGTCAAACCCTGAAGTGAGTGTCCGGATCCCTTTAATCAAAATGCTCCACTACTCTTCGTGTGAAGTCCTCATAGGAGGTCACGTTGGCATGCCCTAAAGTGGACAAGCCATGAAACCACCAATCATGTGCCTCCCCCTCCAAATACAATGTGGCCATTTTAACGGCCTTTACCTTCGTCATCCTGTTGAGCTGGAAATATATGTCCAGCTTCTCCATCCAAGCAGGCATTGTGCACTTGGTAGTGCCATCGTAGGTGGGAAAGTACATCTTCTCAATGGTGCGCTGCAACTCATAGTTCTGCATACCGTGGGCTCCATAGCCCTTACCCTTCTCATTCTGTTTTCTTTGGCAAAAGTCTTTGAAAGATAGTGCCTCTCTGAAGTCTGCTCCCATGAACTGCCACTCCCTGAAATGCTCTCCCATAGGTGATTGATCCTCAACTCCTCCCGGTTCACCTTGTGCCAAAGGTAAGAAAGAAGGTAGAGTGGCTCGAGGTGGCCCACTCGAGGATGGAGGTTGCGCAGTGGGTGAAAGATGATCAAGCTATTGAGAGGCCCCTGAAATATCTCCAAATAGAAAATCCCGGTGAGTGCTCCACTCCCGGTTCTGCATTTTGAGCTCATCTAACATCTCTTTCTGCCCCTTTGCCAAATCGCTCAAAGCCTTCAAGAGACTGTCAAAGGCAATCTCTTCTCTGCTCTTGGGCTCCCCCATGTCTTCTGTTAACTCTTCCTTCCCACGGTCCTCTGTATCTGGAGTGATTTCCAACACCCTCTCCCTGCTCTGGTACCTTTGCCTCCTATAAGTAATATTTCGTCAGTCCTCCTCACTCATAGGAAAATCCCCCATGACTGAGCCAAGATTTGAGCTCTGATACCATTTTAATGTTCCAAACTTGGATAAACAACGATATGTAAAGCAAAAACCAATGCAACACCATAAAATTCAAACATTCAACAAATACTCATAAAAACTCCAGAAGTAAAAAATCACCGGAGCCATTTTATTAATCAAATGGAGCAAATACAATAGGATGGAAGAAGTGCACTTGGGCTTGCCTCAATGGTAAGCGTGACAAAGCCCAGGTGACAAAACAATAAGCCCAAATGCTGATAACAATTGCTTCGATGATGCTCTGCGCTGCTAAAAAAATTTGCATTGTCTGCTGGAAAGGAATTGCTAGAAACCCCATCGTGGATGCTCTGAAAATGTTGCAAAATTAACCTCAAGCTCCTTCACCAAAACCTAGAAATGGTTTGGTCTAGTCCTGACCTCCCAAAATCAACCCCTAAAAGGCCCTACGCCCTCCAAGATTGTTGAAGCACACTGCCTGCCAATGCACCAACAAAATCACCCTCTAGTACTCCGGAAAAGTAACAATCACCTCCATTAATGTTTCCCTTGTTTCTCCCAACAAGGATCAACCTCAACAGCTGAGTCTCCACCTCCCACATGTGCCCAATATCCTCCCTTCGTGCTGGCCCAGGAAGTGCGAAAATCCCACTGAATAGTAGCTCTCTCCTCCAGCCCAAAAACTCAACCAAATGGCAACAAAACACCAGAGCCTCCCTTTCGGAATTTCTCCCGACCAAAGCTTCTCTGAAGAATGTCAAAATCACAACTCGACTTCTCCCACTGCATCCTCCAGAAATACGCACCACCTGGAGACGCTGAATACAATTGTTGGAAACCACACTGAAAATCTCCTCCGAAAGAATGTGGATGAATCCTTTCTAGGGTGGCACTCGAAGTCCCCTGAAGAAAGAGTTCTCCGCTTGAAGAACTCTTGCTAAACAAGTGACTTGGCTAAATAGCTCGAGCAACCAAGAATAAATTTGCTATGCCAAAGGTGCTCGAATGAGGAGTGCTGCGTTCCTTAAATAGATTTCATGGAGCACCTTTCCCTCCATTTTCCCTCCTTCGGGGGTCCCCTACTTAAACATTGACTTCCCCTTTGATGTGATTCGAACTAGGGAGTGCATATTTTTGTTAAAATTGGCAACTAGGGCCAAACTCCATGTGGGTCATCTTATTAATGGCAGCTGATATTTTTCTTGGATCTCTCTCATTGAGAGGTGTAGGATTGATCTAAAGATATCCGATTCCGATAAGTATTCATGGAGATATGAATTTATTTGTGTTATGGGACAATTCGTCAAGGTCGGTCGGCAACCAAATAAACTCCACTTGTGCTCAACGTTTTAGTATAAATAAAGGAGGACTTCAAGTCATTTAGACACTCATCTTCTTGGTGATCTCTTCCAGTCCACTTGTCTTTGGGTTTTGGTGGGAGGAGAGACCTAAAGAGGATACGTTGCCCTAGAGGATGCCCTATCCTATACGCTGTCATGAAGGAGACCTCTACGCTGCCCTAATGAAGATCAAGCTTTAGCCATGGAGAGATCTATACACTGGACATCTAGGCCCTATAGACGCAGTCAAGGAGGATACTTATATGCTATATAAAGGAGGCTTTAATAAGCCCTAGCTGCAGTCACAAAAGAGGCATAGCCGCAGTTGGAAGGAGCCTTACCGTAGGTCCTACTATGCAAAAAAAGAAGGTCTAAATACAACCCTATATCCGTAGTTGTAGGAGGCTTCTATACACTGCAAAAAGGAGGACTAAATGCTGTCAAAAGAGACCTAATCTATCCACTGTTGAGGAGCCCTAATCCGCAATCCTGAAGGAGACTTATATGCAGTCAAGGGAGGACCTATATGTTGCCTGAAGAAGCTCCTCCTAAACACTGTCAAGGAAAGGTCTTAGACACAATTTAGGATGATGCCCTAGCCACTGTTATGTGCAACCCTTATTCCGCAGACAGAAGACCTTATACACAGCTCTAAGAGATCTGTTACAGTCATCTAAGCAACTGTCATAATGCCACATTGCTGTAGGTGATAGTGTGGCCTATTTAAGGATTGTTTGGGCAAGTTAATATTATTCTTGAGGGGCAGTAGAATCTGCAATAAGGAGGAACTAGAGGTTGTTGTTTTAGCGCTGTTTGGATCCCTAAGCTACAACCAAGAAGTGCCCTAACTAGTCATCATGACAACATCAAAGACTGTGTCATAGAAGTGTGGTGACAGTGTAGTGATGAGGCTGTTCATGAGGGCAGTTTATAAGGTTGTCATTACAATGAAGAAAACTGTCCTTGTGTATATTCAAATTGAGTCAATCTTGTTGGACTCAATCATCATAGGCTTAACTTGCTGCTGGGCTAGGCCATAGGCCATAGCTAGCAACACAGTTTGACCTAAGGATCACTCAAGTGGTAGAGCCTCACCTTGAAGACCTGCATTGTTGATTGTATGAAGGAAGAGCATTGAATGTTGATGACCTCTCTCATAAAGCAGTGACAGCTAGTGCAGCATCATGATGTGTGCATCATGATGATTAAGAGCAACAAGTTGTGTACAGTGTGATGAGGTACAACTCAATAGTGGAGCATCGTGGTGCAGTTCAGGAACATGGTATGATGTTGTAGCATGGTGCAGCACGATGAGGTGCAACACATGGACGAGATGAAGCACAATGATAGGTGAAAGAGTCACCTTGGAGAATCAATTGAAGCAACATGTCTTCAATTGATCTCATGTAGAGATGATCGATTCTCTTATCTAGAAAGTCGAAGTGTTGACTTTTGTTGTAAATGTACTATCTCTCTTTCTCTCTCTCTCTCTGTGCTGAACTATTGAAGAACATATAAGAAGAATTGATCAAGGCTTTCCCCACATTGGGGTTTGTCTTTGGCTAGTGCCATATCTTGTGTCCTCTTGTCTTGGCATGTCTTATGCGATTTATGTTTATGTTCTATCTGCAGTTTACTTTAATGCTAATGTGATTGCTAATCTGAAAAAGATATTGAGCTAACTATGACAATTGAAATAAACTGGTCTAAGCATAGAACCAATGTTACTTGGGAGCGGGAGCGAAAGCGGGGAGTGGGAGCGAAAACGGGAGCAGGAGCGACATTTTTTGAAGCTCCTGGTTTGGGAGCGAATCCCGGAGCGTTTTATATATATATATATATATATATATATTTTGATACATATATGTCAACAAAAACATGTAAAATAATGAATTAGATATAAAAAACATAAAAAACATAGATTGAACCATATAACAACAATCATCTAGAAGTTATAATCTTCATCAACGACGTCCATAAGTTAGTAACATAGTAACATACGACATATTGAGTCTCATGATTCATCAATCTTAAAGTTTCAAGCTTTCAAAATTCAATATATAACATTTATCATCATTGATCACCAAAGTTGTACTTGTAAGCTAAGTGTAACCATTACAACAAATAATATCTAACATGAATGAAATGTTATAAAATGAAATGAAATGAAACAACTTTCAACTTTCATGAAGCATCATATTCATAATTCATTACTAATGAGTTATAATTGCCAACTTCAAACTTAATTTGTCATATATTGTTTAAAAAAATATCATAATAAATATATGAAAGAGTCAATAGTTATAAAAACTACTAGAAACTAGAAAAGACAAGTAAATCTATTATCTATTGCTAATGCTTGGGCCTCTTGCCACCACGAGAAATGTCTATTTTTTTAGTCTTGTTGGAAAATCAAGATCTTTGTCATTAATATCACCCTCTAAGCATTAATATCCAAAGGTATCTTTGTCATTACCTCTATAACTGTATAGCGATCTTTGTCATTAATATCACCCTCTAAGCATTAACATAAGATAGAAAAAGCATAGCATGTCAAGTCAAGATTTTGTTTGAGTGATGCATACATTTTTAGGAGGGTCATGATAGAGGAGTTCGACAACCAATGTCACTAACATCAAGTTACATAGAGGGATTGGTGCTCTTAATTAAATACGAGTTACATACCCTAATACATGACAAAATTCAATGGAAACATTGCAATCCTGAAATCCTTAAAAACTAATAACTCTGCTGGAGTTTGAATGAAATCTAAAATTCTACTTTCTCCATATGAAATCCAATGAGATTGGAACCACTCTCAAACATCCCGAGTCATTTCATGGTAATGTTAAAAATTTAAGTAAAATGATGAAAATGAAGATTAAGATTAAGGAGAATGTCACTTTTACTTTAAGAATTTAACATTACTATGAATCGCATAACAATACTAGGGCCATAGACTTGATCATTACGCTGCGCCACTCAAAACTTATTTGTTTCTTTGAAAAAAATTGCATTTGGAACATTATTGCAAATTTTTTTTTGCAAAAAAGGCAAAACACTCTAAAAAACACTCCCGAAAAGGCAGGGAGCTTTTTCTTTTTTAGGGAGTGTGCTCTCGATGCGCTCCCGAGTTGCTCTTGCCCGGAGCGTGGATTGGGAGCGGGATGGGGGGGGGGAGGCGCTCCTCCGTAACCTGGCAGAATTTTGGCTGGTCCAGCACAACACTGGCTAACCCCGACTATTTCTTCACTGGCTCTGCGTCACCTTCTCTGCCCTTTGCATCAGCTCTCCCAGAAGTTCCCGACAGTTTCAATAGTTCCCGACAGTTTCCACTGTTCCTATAGTTCTGGATTTTGCGTGACAGGCAACTTTTTTTGTGTCAGCTCTCCCGACTACTATGCTGCCTCTCTACAAGCTCTCTCCGCCTCTCTGTTTGGATTTTTTGGAGTCCTCCCAGATTCTCTCTACCTCGCAGCTGCAAGATCTCCACAATCGATTTTACTCGTGAGAACTTCTCACCTCAGAAATTGATTTCCTCAATCTCTTTGTGTGTATTTCCAAATGAACCCCAAGCATTGATTTTACACTGTTCCTGTTGAGTCTTCAACGACCGAGATTAAGTCTCTAATCAACGACTAAGCTTAAAACATGACTTGTTCCGCCTTCTAGATCATTCTCACCCATATTTTGATGAATACCGATTAATATTTTAATTTCCCTAAGTTTAGACTTAGGAACTCCATTAAAAATATCAATTATTCTAATAAAATACAATCCCGCTGGAATTTCACCAACGGTTTCTGGGTTTTTTAGAACTCGTGTCTTAGCTTCTCCATTAATTTTCAAGGCTAGAGCACTTTCGATGCTACCAAAAACAACACTCTGTACATCCTTCAATCTTATCCCAAGTTGTTTTTAAGGGGGGATGTTAGGATATTCCGACACATAGGAAATAATTAATTATAATTTGGTCTAGTGTATAGTTAGATAAAGTGTGTTTTTTAGTATGTACTTTTTGTAACTTACAATCCGATGGTCATGATATGTTCTAGACATGAAGTGATCTGATGGTTCATTCTCTCCTCGGTATTACCGACACTTGATCCGTGGCTTAACACCCAATTGGTCCATGATCTCTATTTAAAGAGCATGGAGGGTCATTTGTTAGGTGGTCGTTCATGAGAGAAGCTTATGTAAATTTTCTTTCTTTTACATTAATAAATTGCTTGAACTGGCTGCGTTGGCCTATGCCGTGGACTGTTTCCCTCTTTAAGGGTTTTAACTACGTCAAGAACACTGGTGCACTGTTCTGCGATCTGTTTGTGAGCGGTGTCCTTTGGTGTTCTATCTAAGGAACTTACCCTGTAAATTCCTACATATCGTGAAAATAACCCAACATTCACTACTTCTCCTCTTTTTAGAGCCTTACTGTCATGCCTTATTGGAATGGTTGGGCTACCAACCATCTTTTCCCTAAAAGACAATAAACCTGACTATAGTTCTCTGTTTTGGAAGAAAAAACAATTGTATCTCCTTATGAAATTAGGTGCGTTGTGTTGAAAATCAGGTGTTCGATGCTGTAACAATCACTTATGACAAAAATTCTTTATGATGCAATATTAGTTGAGCAATTGTAGATAGAACATAAATCAAATGCACAATTGAAGACAATCAAGAACAAGATAAGACAGAGAATTTAGGTCCAGTGACCAAGGCAAAACCCACAAAGGGAAAACCCAACCAGATTCTTCTTCTATTAGATATCGATTGTTCAACAAAGATACAAAGTACAATGAGAGATCAAGAGAATGAGTAAGTTCACCCAAATCTGAACAAGCTGTAGCATGAAAATCACTGGTAGTAGCAACTGATGCAAACACTGAATTAACCTTCAAGTTTTTCTCTTGCTGTCCAAGTTTATCTCTCTCCCACAATCTTCTTCAAGTTTCTCCAACTCTCTCTCTCTCTCTCAAGTTCAAATCCTTCTTTCACGAATGAGATGATATGAGATACATATATATAGGAGAAGCAACAAATTTATGCCATAAAGGAGGAGCATGCCTTAGAGTAATTTGTATGCCAAAAAGGGAAGAGTAAGCCATTATGGATAGAGGCAACGCATGCCTTCAATGAAGGAATCTTGCATGCGTTGAGGAGTGTAACTCATTCGCTTAGGAAGTGTAACTCATGCCATTAAAGAAGAGAATGTAACATATGCATTAAAGAGTGCATAAAAGGAATCTTTTATGACATGCTTGAATGAGTGTGTAAGAGGAATATGGCATGCGTTTAATGAATAGAGAATGTAATGTATCCAATAAGTGAGAGAGAGAGTAACATATTGCATTAATTGAGGGGAGTTGCATATGACATGATTGGGTCCCATAATTGAGTGACTTGGATTTTTTTTTTAATAATAATATAATAATATCATAAAAAGGATAATAGTAATAATAATAATAATAATATTGATGATTAAGTCGAGATTAAACTATTAGGATTGATTAATGATAAGTTAAGTGATTTTCTATCAAATATATTTGATTACCAATTAATGCAAGGTGATTTGTTATTTTTGGAAAGTCGCTCTAGAATTGTTAGAAATGAGATTTTATGCCAGGAAATTCATCCCTTAACTGCCAGTTTTCAACACTCCCTCTCAGCGAGGGAGAAATTTCTTTTTGAATCAAGGGTTTTTGCTTTGGAATACTAATGTTACAATCTAATGAAGAAGAATCATCATAGTGGCGATTCATCCATCTCCCTATATTCACTTGGTGGGATTACCACATACCAACATATGACAAGGATCTTGCACAACCAAGTCTGATCTCTGCTTGAGGAGATTACCACTTGTCAAGGATAATGTGTTAGTTTTTGTAGCATCGGATGTGCTCTAGCCACAAAATTTGGTGGAGAGGCTAGAATACATGTATTCTCCAAAACCCATAAATCGTTTATGGGAATTCCTCCTAGAGACGACTTGGTTAAAATAATTAATCAGTTTTTAATGTTTCCTGAGTCTAAACTTAGGGAATATGATTAATGAAAGGGTATTAATTAAGTCATGGTGAGAATCTTCTAGAAAAAGACATGGATCAAGTTCTAGTTAATCTTAGCCATCGATTAAGTTTTAATCATGGCCGTTGATGTCTCAATGAGAGATTATAAGAAGAAACTCAATGGGGCTTGGAAAATACACTTAAGCAGTTCGATTTCATGCGCAGATCGATTTCTTGAGTAGCAACAGTCAGTTGTCGGAGAGAGAACCTGAGATTGAAGCAGTGAGTGAGGGGTAGAAGCAGTGAAGTTGGCGGAAGGATTCCAGATCCGGTGAATGCATTTGCAAAGAGGCAAAAGAGCCACAGAGAGGTTGATGCCTGGGCAGTTCAGTAGCCTCTAGAGGCAAAGTCGATTTGCTGGGAGAGATTAGCGTTTTCAGTTCCAGAGGTCGGGAAGGAGTCCCAAAGTGTTGGAGAAGAGTCTTTCTGGTCAATAGAAGGTAGAATGACTTCATTAGAGTCGAGTTCGAGGCAAGCCATCCACTCAACTACGCAAAGCAACGCAGAGGCTGATGCAAAGCCTCAGAAGGCCGAAATTCTAAAGGCAAGTTGTGTCGGGAGATTCTTGTGGGGTGAGGAAAATTCTGTTGACACCTAATCATCAGGACTGGGTGAATAACTGAAATTGATGTAAATAAATAATGGATAATATGAATAGTCACCGGGAGATGAAATGAACAACCTCTTCCTCATGTATATAATAAACACCAACCTAAATGAAATCAATGAATTGAATTTTGTGGAGTTACTACCTGGCCTGACATGGTATCAGAGCCAACTCCCAAAATTAGTTGTAACTCCCTTTTGCCAGTTTCTTGCAGTCTGTCCACTGCCCTCTGTGGAGTTTGCCTATTGCGCTTTTTGTCCACTGTCTACTGTGCTCTCTGTCTACTGCGCAGTCTGTCCACTGCCTCTCTGCATGTCTTTTGCGCATAATCATCGTGGTCCACTACCTCTCTGCGTGCCTACTGCGCAGTCTATCAACTGTTTTCTTGCTGCCTAAATTCAGAAACCATTCCGCCCTTTGTTTTTTCAGTTACCCATGCGATATTGATCCACAACTACTCTGCGTTGAATGATATTGTGGTGAACCCGTGAACAAATCTTGCAATTTTTTAATAACTGTGAACTGGTATGTTGCGTATGGCAATACTGTTGAACACAGTTCCTGGAGGTCGATAAGAGAGAGGGACGACTTCGGTGTATTTGCAAATCCATTGCAATAAGTTATGGTCATTTCGGAATCCTGCATAATTGGTCGGAATATCGTCTCCATGACCGTGAGAGTAATGCATTTCTCCTATACCAAGGCTTAATGTCTCTGAGCCCGTGCCATCACCAGAAGCGTTTACGCTCACAGTAGAACTTCCGTAATCAACACTCTCTCGTGCAGATCGATCTTCAGAGGCAATGTTGTCCATTGCAGCTCCCTGGACACCTAGAGAATGCACACAGAGACCTCTAGACCAAGAAACCAGACCTGCAATTTGACAATCCGGACTGCAGTAAGATTCTGGAAGCGCTGCCTTTGTGTTTGCCTTTGTGGTCGCTGGTGTTATATAACGTTGGTATTATTGTAACGCTGGTATTACATTGTATTATTGGAAAGCTGGTATTATTGTAACGCTGGTATTACATTGTATTATTGTAAAGTTGGTATTATTGTAATGCTAGTATTACATTGTATTATTGTAAAGCTAGTATTATTGTAACGCTGGCATTATTGTAATGTTGGTATTATGCTGCCCCACTTGTGTATACGTTGAAGTATTTTGGCATATAAAATGTGTTGAATGCCATGCATTGAATAGAGTTTTTTAAAAACTAGGTCGTGGGTCAAAGTAGTGTGGCATAAAGTGTTGAATGCGCTGTATAGTCTTGGGTATTGACATTTGCTGTCTAGTTGAATTTGCTGTCCGGCCATATCAGAATTATATTTTTAAGAGTTAAAGCTTTGTAGCAGAAGTTTTTGTTACAGTATGCATTCAATCATATCCATTGTGAGGATAGTTCTCACTGGCAAAGAGAACTATCCTGAGTGGTCCCGGATGATAAAACACACCCTCATTTTCAATGAATTGTGGAAAGGAGTGTGCATTGGAGACAGAGACAAACAGCCAGAACAACCTACATCAGACAAAGAGCTCGCCATTTGGGAAAACGAGAATAGCAAAGCCTATGCATTAATTGCAGCATATGTAAGTGAAGAGGTGAGTCGCCATATTACACCATTTTCAACTGCTTTCGAAGCCTTACAAACGCTGAAAGAACTCTATGACTCACATTCTGCACTTGAAGTTGTTTAACTCATGATTAAACTCTTCACTCTTGAACTGCAAAATAATGATCCTCTTTCTCTTGCATCTGAAGCAAAGTCTATAATGCATGATATCCAAGCCACTAAAATTGATTTGGATATTCCTCTTATCACTTTTCTCAAGGCACTTTATCCTACTTACTCCAATTATCTTGAGTCATTGCAAACAAATGGAAATCTTAAAGACATTACCTTTGATTCTCTTGTGAAAAAATTTGCTGAAAGAGAGAAAGCTTTTGGAAAGAAGACAACCCTTGAATCTTCTGAAGAGGCTGTGTGCCTTGCTCATAAAGAAAAGCATCTTGCTCAAGATTCTTCAAGAGAAAGAGGTGGTCGAAGAGGAAGAGGAAGATATTTCAGAGGCAGGGGGGGTAGACACTTTCAAGGAGAAAAGGCAGATTTGCATTGCATACACTGCAAAAGAAATGGATCACATGATGCCTCTACATGCAAGTTACCATGGGACAAAATTGAGCAGCAAAGAAACCAACAGAAAAGTAAAACTAATGATACAGACAAAGGTAAAGCACCTGAATCCGCTCACTATGTTGTGGCACAATGTAATATTGGAGTAAATGAAGATTTAGTTAATGCTTCACTTGCTTCTTGGAAAAATGATTAGTTGCTTGATTCAGGAGCAACCTGCCACATGACTCATAGAAAAGATTTTTTTGAAGAATTTACTGACAATGTTGATGGAGCAGTATACTTTGCAGACCAATA